>PVJA010003411.1:0-95771 GCA_004027025.1 Myocastor coypus | reverse complement strand
AAGAAAGAAAGAAAGAAAGAAAGAAAGAAAGAAAGAAAGAAAGAAAGAAAGAAAGAGGCAGCTGTATCATGGTAGCAAAAACGTCTGAAGAGGGAAAAGGCACAAGAGTTTGGACAAGGAAAAGAGCTCTATTTAGACAAGTTCCTTAAACAATTTAGATGAAAATGAAGGTAATGAAGTTGAGTGCCTGAGCTCAGGAACGCAAAGTTTAGTTCTCTGCTTTGCATTAGAGCCTGTCTGTAGCTGGCAGGTGGGGTGAAACAGAGGCTGCGAAGAGGGAAATTCTGGGCCGGGACTGGACAGCATGGCTTGGAGAAACCGGTGAGGGCTGCCCCAGCGCGGGGTCTCTGAGCCCCAGTGTGTTGTTGACTCTTTTATCTGGGAAACTGCTCTTGACTCAAACATTGAATAATGTTTGTGACACTCGAAGTATTGGGGAAAAGTGTGTGTGTGTGTATGTGGTGTGTGTGTGTGTGTGTGTGTGTGTGTTGTGAAAGCGCAGAAGAAAAATACAGCAAAAAAGTAAGATGTGTGGGGACTGGAGGGACGATCTGAGACTTCAGAACAGAGAAGAGCTTGAGAAAGTCAATCCCTAGGCTCTTAAAGGACACTCAGATTATCAGACACTGCAGGGGTACAGTTATGTTGTTAAAATCACTGAGCACCTTGTGCTTGATGGTGGGGGCCAAGAAAAGCGGGGTGCGGGGCTAGTGGTGCAGATGCGGACTAGTTTGGACTAGGGCCGGGACTTACTTCAGGGAGACGGGAGGCTGGCGACTTACAGAATTCACAACTTTCGGGATAGCAAACCCAGAAAAATGTGAAGGTAAGTCAATATTTGCAGAGGAAAAGAGGAAGGGAAGATAAAGGAAGTTAAATAGTAAAAACAACATAGATAAGTGATGAAAATTAGCATTTCAATAGCTAGGTTCATAGCTTCTATAACCTTTGATCATAAAAGATGTAGTCTACATTCTAGTGAAGGAACAGGTCTCCTGGAAAGGTCAGGCAGGGTCCAGGTTCGTGGTCTCTTTGACCTTCCGGCTCAGATGACTAATTTTCTAAAAATGTTTGGTTTAAATAAACCATCAGGAGTCAGGCCCTTGTCAAACGTCAGGCTTAGCATAGAAAAAAATCGAGAGTGAAACAAATCATTAATGAGCCCACCAAGGCCCCAGGGACGAAGCCAGGCAGTGGCCTCCCGCCCTTCTTACCCTCTGGCATTCCCACAGTTCCCTGCAGCACAGCCTCCTACCCTCCTAGATCCTGTCCCCCCTCCCACTGCTTTGTAGATCTCAACATGGACCTGCAGAGAGTGCCAGGGCAGACTGGCTCTGAGGGGTTCAAAAGGAACTAAAACATTAGAAAAGATGCTGAATTCTAGTGACCAGGGAAATCAGATTTTAAAACAGAAAAAGAAAAGATGAAAATATAAATACTAAATACCCTAAGGAGGAGGGGACAAAAGAGGTCAGAATTCTTTGTAAGTAATACTGAAAGTATATATCATATCATATAATACCATAAATATAATTATTTGTGATATACATATCACAAATAATTCTCAGCAGGTCAATACAAGGATGTTCCTAAGAGTCCACCCAGCACCAAACTATTATCTGCATCTTAAAAGACCCGAAGGTTCCCCTCTCAGTCCAGGCACATACCCACATATAACTTCAGTCTTTACTTCTCCTACTGGGCATGAGAGCCTCATTAACAATTCAGCAATTTTGTTCAAAACTTAATAATCACTAGCTTCAAGATTAAAGCTATTAGCATTCTAACCTAGAAATAAACCTATGAAAAAGACGATTATTTTTTCAACACTTTGAGTAGCATAGTATAATGGACAAGTGAGATGCGGGGGAGAATTTCTAAGGGTAGTGTTAGAAGGGCCGTTGTCTTAGACCTCGAAGGTGGCCGGGGGCAGAGTGCATGGTGGAGCTGAGCCTTGGAGCACGGTACTGATGACATGGAGATGGAAGAGTTTGCATCCCAGGAGAAAGGAGGGCTGAAGCAAGTTCAACTGCTGCACCTCCCGGCAGGATGGCTCAGTGGTCTAAAGCGCCTGCAGGCAGCTGCAGGGACCGCAGTTCGATCCCGGCACCATATGCTGTGCCAGCCCTGCCCTCAGGGCAGGCTGAGCCGGCCGTAAAAATAAATAAACAAACAAAGGTTCTCAACTGCTGCACCTCAAGGCTGGGAAGGGTCGGCCAGCCTAAATCTGTGGGGAGGCACGTGGGAGGATGAAGGAAAATTCGAGAACGAAGTGGCAGCCTCTGATTGTGATGCCAGAAAAAGCTCATGGAAATAGACGATCGAGATCTGCTAGTTTGCTTACTGTGGAATGAAAGAAGACAGAGCCCAGGGAAAGAAAGGTACACAGCTATGAGTTCCACATCCTGTGGAGCCTGCAATAGCCACAAAGTCTGCACTAAGGTCCAAAATCTATGCCCTTATATGGGACACAAGCAATCCCCTTCCTAAGACAAAGAGGCTTCACCATTTTTGCCTTTCTAACATTTTACATTTTTGAAGTTAAAAAAAAAAAGTCCATTGCCTTATGGATGGAGAGGAAAGTATACACACAGAGTCCAAGCTCTGTGTCCATAGCTGGGGGTACACACTATAATCCTAGCACTATGGAAGCTGAGACAGGAGCATAGCTGCAGGTCTGAGGCCAGCTGGGATTACACAGTAAGGTCAAGGAAAGCCTGGACTACCTAGTAAGACCTTGTCTCAAAACAAACACATGAAAACAATAAAACAAAAAATAAATAAAATTATATTTCAGTGGTTCTCTTATCCCCTAAACTCACTAACATATATGCATGTAGGGCAAGGACTACACAATAGTTAAGGAAAATGTGTATTTGATTAGAAAAAACAGTACACTCAATATATGATAACTACTGGGACAGAGTAAAGGTGCCGAGTGGTGCGGTGCAGAAATAAAAACACTAGTTTGGACTGGGTGTCTGACCTAGAGAAATACCTTAATTCTGGAGCTTGATTTCCCCTTTTCTACAATGGAACTAAGTCACGTGGTACTAATTTTATTCTACCTACCTGCAGGGTCAAGTGAAATAAGTGGCTGTTATTCACAGTATCAAGTCAAATAAGTGAAAGTTAGGCTCTACCTATCACGTCATGGCTTATTCATCCCTAAAAATTCAGCTTTTCCTAGAATGTAAAGCAAAGGTAGGACAAGGATGCCTATTTTTCCATGTCACTGGTAAGTAAACAGGTAAATTTCCTTATCTATAATCAAAACCAGAAAAGAGAAAATAAGTACTTTATTGCTCCATCCGGCGGGGTAATCAACGTAGGTCCTAGAGGGGGTATGGGAATTGAAGGGGGAATAAGGGACAAGAGACACGAGAAATGGAGACAAGACAGGATTCTGATCAAGTCTCGTTTATTCAAAAGGGTGCTCGGGTATATATACAGGGCGCGGGAATGAGGTAATTTCTGCCTGCGACATCCGCAGGCATCCAAGGCAATGGTGGCGATCCGAAAACACGTCAGCAGGTATCCAAGGCAAAGGGGGGGGGGGATTTAGAGCACGTGATTTATGGGAAAATAGCAGGGGGTGGGAAAATAGAAACCTAAGTAGAGGCTATCGCGAGATGAGGCTGTCATTACAAAATGGATGCCAGCAGTTTGGGCTCCCACACTTTATGTCAAATGGAAGCTTTCTTCTAGAATAAACAGCATACATTACAAAGTATGTAGGCAAAATGGTTCTTTGATTTCAGATTTAAGTCAACTATAATAATAGAAACTCTGATGTGCTTAAGTTTTTCTTAATTTCAGCATATTTAATTTCTGGAAATCCTTATCTTTTTAAAATTGTTTTTGTGTGTGTGTTTATTTTAAGGAAGAGTCTACAGGGTTTTCAGGGCCTCACTACTAGATTGGGCTCACAGTGATCTTCCTGTTTACAGCATCCCAACAGCTGGGATTCCAGGTATGCACCACTATTCCCTGTATCAATCACCATCTCAGTACACCCCAGAGGTGGGGCTGACACGACAGGCCTGGGGATTGAACCCCTGGCCCCTGTGCCTGCTTGCAGGTGTCTTAATCCACTGAGCTCTTTGGATGGCCCTGGAAATCTCTATCCTAAGTATCTAAATGCATAATGAAGAAGAGTTTGATGTAGCAATATATAGTATGAAGCAATAAAGCACTTTCTAAAAATCATTGTAGCAGAAATCTAAGCAAAACCCACAGAAATTTACCAATAATTTTGGTTTGATTTTGTTTTAGTAAAGAAGGTTGGCAAGCCAGGGAGATAGCTTAGTGAAGTAAGTGCTTGCCTAGAAAGCACAGGGTCCTGAGTTCAATCCCTGGTATCACCAAAAAAAAAAAAAAAAAAAAAAAAAAAAAAAAAATGGTAAGGTTGAGATTAGTCTAATCAGGTCTTGGTAACAGTT
Organism: Myocastor coypus; assembly: GCA_004027025.1. NCBI lineage: Eukaryota > Metazoa > Chordata > Mammalia > Rodentia > Myocastoridae > Myocastor > Myocastor coypus. The sequence goes on along the minus strand of PVJA010003411.1, from coordinate 91,329 downwards.
GTAGGCACAACTGAGATGAAGTATGCAAACATGAGAACGTGAACAAAACAGCAGAGGGAGAGGAGGGAAAGGAAAAATGGAGAAGAAAAGTAAGATGCCAATAATAATAATGTGAAAAAGCCAGAAAAGATGTGGTGCTCTAAGCTTCCATCCTGTGCATCTTGTCCTCCTTTATTAGTTAAACCTCTCTTTACTAAGCCTTAACTGAGGATGTGCTGAGCAGAGCGCAAAAGTGTGTGCAGCTCCGTTCTGGTTATGCGCAGGTGTGCCAAATGTCTTGGTGGTTTCATGGAAGAACTCCATCTATGCTTCTTCAGGGAGTAGAACATTCAACATCCAAGGCAAAATATTAATCGCTGAAAAGAATAACAATCCAGGTTGACCTCAAATCCTTGGCTTTGAAATGTTGTCTCACCAGTTAAAATCTCTTCCCTAGAGAAATTTATCTGAGGTCTCCAAGCTTCAATGTTGTCACTATAAGAAGGTGATAATCCTTACATATTGCCTAGGGTCCTTGCGCAGGTAAAGAAGAATCATGTCTACAGAGCCCTGAGCTCAGCATCAGATAGGCTGAACAAATGTTGGCAAGCAGCAGAAAGTAGCACGCAAATATGAAGAAGCCTCTCAGCATGAAACTACTAGCCTCACTTTATTGGTCTGGTTTTTCCACTAATTTGCTGCACCAGTTGTACAGAGCTCATTCTTTCATAGCTAGTCTCTCTAGTTTGGAAGTTAGAAGGTACACAATTGAGAAGACTGACTTCACCTCCGATTTCAAATAAAAGTCATCATTCTCCAAGACCACCCCAAGAGTCACAACTCATAGAACCCACTGAGCACAATCAGACTCACACTTACAGTTGACAAACGCTAAAATTGTGGATCAGACTGAGCTACAGGAAGAGATGCACAGGGTGGAGTTTGCGAAAAGCTTGAGTCCAGGACTTCTAGTTGTCTTCTCCAGGTGGAGACAGAAACTACTGCTGAGCAATGGGAACAAAATGTGTGGGGTATGGTTAGGTTTTGTGTCTGGATATTCCCCCACAGCACCATGTAATCAAGGGGAGAGCTTCCAGGATTTTTGATTGGCTCATGGTCCAATGCTGGGATTATGGGTGTGAATGTTGCAGGGTGGGTAGCCTGCAACAGTAGGGGGAGGGCAAAAGGCTTGCTCTACTTCTCCCTCTTTGCTCCTGCTGCTTTTGCTGTTTGCTTCTGCCATGAGCTGCTGCCCTCTGCCATGTGCCCCTCTGCCTTGAAGCCAGTTGAGTATGGACTGAAACCTCCACAAACTGTGAGCTAAATAAACTTTTCCTTCGCTTTGGGTGTTGAGCATTTTGTCCCAGCACTGAGAGACAAGTAACCGAGACAAGTATGGCCAGCCAGGAAGCCCTCCTGAGTGCAGTGTCCAAAGTTTTCACCCAAACTCCAGGGTCCACTGGCCTCAGTTTTTAGCTGCTCTAAAGACCGAGTTTCATGCTGGATGTTCTGGCATTACCAAGACCTGCCAATTCCCCAAGACAGATAAAGATCAAACGCAGGACACTGAAAAGGCTGGGAGAGTACTTCCCAGGGACAGCAGGCAAAGCCAGACCTCTCCTTGGTTAAGGCTGAGTCAGAACAGCACACCCTCAAGACTGACCTACCAGCTTCAAAGCCCTGCTCAGTAGCCTTTGATTTTAATCATTGAGAATCTACCAAAAGAAATGATTATGTTTTGCATATAGACGAACACACACATACACACATACACACACATACACATACACACATACACGCATACATACACTTTCCATAAGACACTTTTTTACTCTACAAGTGTTTGCTGCTATCTCAGCTTATTTGATGTCATTTGATTCAAAATATTGCTCACATTCAACTAAACCCACCACCAATGTGTCTTACCATATAATTAGAAAAGCACTGAGCCAGACTACAGTGACGTAATCCAGCTGTTGTTTGCCTTTTCTTTCCTTTTCTTTTCTTTTCTTTTCTTCTCTTCTCTTTTCTTTTTTTTCTTTTCTTTTTTTAAAAATGTATTTAGTACAAGATCTCACTATATAGATCAGATTCTTAGTGATTCTCCTGTTTTCAGTCTCCCAAGTGCTGGGATTACAGGTGTGAGCCACCATGCCCAGTCTCAGTCGCCATCTCAGTGCACCCCAGGAGTGGAGCCAGCAGGGCAAGGCAGGAATTGAACCCTTGACCTCTTTGTCTGCCTAGGCAAGCACTTCATCTACTGAGCTGTCTGGCCAGCCCTTAACTTATTTTGTTCATACAAATTGCTTTATTGGGACAGAGCCACATTCATTAGTTTATGTGTTTTATTATTGGTGGCTTCTTTCATACTGAAATAATTAACACAAGGACAGTAGGCATACAAAGGCTAAAATATTTGCTATCTGGTCCTTCACAGAAAAATTATTGGAAAACCTGATCCAATTACTATTATGATTCATGACAAGAAGTACATGTATAATGTTATTTTCCATCCATTTTAATATATACTAAATGCATACTCTTATACCCACTTTTTAAATTTATATGAGCACCTAATAATGCTACACATTTCAGATTCCAGACTCTACAGTGATATTTTTCAAAGGAGGTCTGCGTAGTGTTTTGGAAAATGTCCTTCTACAGAGGAAGAAAGGATCTCATAAATCCAGGATCAGCAACAGAAACAACAGAAGGACGTAAGCTGTGTAGCACTCATGATTTGTGTGTCTTCGGATTTGGCTGATTTACTCATTTATCAAAAGTATTAGTACGGTTCTTTCCTTTCAGATAACCTGTCCCCTTCAGCGGTACCAAAATATGAGGCAGAGTGAAGGAAATCAGGAGCAATATTGTTCAGGATTAAGGGGAGAAAATTCATTGTACCAGCAGAGGAAAACAAAAGCTTCCCATACCGAAATATCAATAGGAGCTGCTATAGTCTAAATCCAGACAAAACTGACAAACAGGCAAAGTAGTCAGAAGAATACAAATAGGAGACTGGAGGCAGGAAACAGCAAATACACTTTCTCTGAGCACCTCTCTCACCACTGTCACCTTTGACTGAAGATAAGCAAAAGACTGGGAAGCAACGCAGGCTGCCCCAAGGCTGAGCTAAGAAAGGCAGATGGGCCCCTATAGCCATTTCTGCGATCCTGGCAGGATTGGCTTATGGCAGGCTATCGCCCACCGTGACCAGGGCTGAGAGGAGATGCGTATGCTTGGAAATCATTTGCCTGTGTTGACAATAAGCTCCTCTGCATAGAGAGGTGGCCATGCTTCAGGAGTTCTAACATATATGAAAGGACAGACTAGGGGACCTTCTGCCTCCTAGAAATACACACATTTACTAATTGGGTTCACCAAACGTTAAGAGGAAGCTCTGTCTTTCCTAAGTGCGACCCGGCATAGGCATACCAGGGTGAAGGTCTGCCATGTAATCGCACCCTTCCTTTCCTCACCAGCTTTTCGAATCCTCCTGGATGCCAGCTTCGAGTTATGTTCTGGCGTGGTGTCCTGCCAAACACGGTGTTTTCCTTTTAGCACCAAACCTTCCGACTGATTTCTCCTAGTGGAGAATTTTTCCTCATACCTTCCTGGGTCATTGTGTTTTGTTCTTGTTGTAGTTGTTGTTTAATGTAGTTGGTCATGACAGGGTCTCACTATGCAGCTTGAACTCATAGTGATCCTCCAGTTTTTCAGCTTCCCCCACGCTGGGATTACAGACATGGGCCACCATGCTGGGACTCTGTGGCCTGCTCAGTCCACCCTGGGTGCAAAGCCAGCATGGCATGTGGTGCCAGGGATCGAACTGCGGTCTCTACAGTTGCCTAAGCAGGCAGTCTAGTCCACTCAGCTATCTTGCGGACCCCATGGGTCATTCTTATTTGCTTCCAAATGTATGTATGCTTCTAAGATTGAGACCAAGATCATTACCTAATGAAGTGGGTGAAAACCACCCCAATTTTCTACAGTTCTTTGCATCCCCTACTCATGCCTTATGACTTCATGTTTACAGTCTCAAGAGGAGGCATCTGATTTTGTTCCTCTTGAACAAGTCTGGGTTGGACTAGGGTTGTCTTAGACAGCTGAGTACAGTGGACGTGGAAAGGTGTCAGTTCTTTTCCTCGACTTAAAGATCCTTTTCACCCTTTCCTTAGAAGCCTGCCATCCTGTGAGGAGTAGCCTCCGAAAGCCCGAGGAAGGACAGAACACATGGGAGCTAGTCACCTACTTCGTTCCAGCAGCTTCCAGCCAACAACCAGCTAAACAGCCATACCCCAGCTGAGCCACCAGCTTCTGCATCTGAATCCAACCAACCAAGAGGCAGGCACTTCCACAGAAGCTGATGGGTGGATGGCCAAAAAGGAGTAAATAATTTTAAGCCCCTGAACTCAAGGTAGTCTGTTACCAACAGGAACTGAAATAGTATCTCAGACTTTTTTTTTTTTTTTTTTTTTTTTAACCAAATACAATTTACTCAATTCTTCTAACATAAGTTTGATAAATGACTTCTTGGTCTACTAAGGTAAACTCAATAAATGAAATTCCTTCCTTTTGGTTTAATATTGTACAAATACTTCCCTTTTCCTTAAGCTACTCTCCATAAAATGTTATCAGAAGGCAGAAAATGTCTTAGTTTTACTCAGCTACTCATTTACGGTTTCCCGTTTCTCAAATACTTAACCTACAGTTAAATTTGTGCGTCTAAGTGTGTCATATCTTTTTGTCTCAACTGTCTGTGTTTAATCAGGTATAAGCACAATACACAGAGAATATTAAGCAAAGTATGGTGGGATAAATAGGAAATGTTTTTTGAGTGTTTTAATAAAACCAAATATAGAGTAGAAAAAGTTAGTGTTCATCAATATTAGCAAATATAAATATAATATAAAATGTATGTAAGCAATAATCTAATATTGTTCTTGGCTTTTTCAGTTTGGGGTAGGGAGTAGAGGTTGTAAAAATGTTCATTTCCATTTGATTTGACGAGAGACTCCAAGGCCTGTAAGGGTGAACCTTGCTAGTCAAGGTTAGCCAACGTTTTGCTTGTGTTCTAGGAGCAGGCAGTGTGTGTGTGTGTGTGTGTGTGTGTGTGTGTGTGTGTGTGTGTGTTTCATTGCAAAACTTAGTACATTCTGCAGATCTATGCTCAAGTCCTCCAGTTCTGTCATACATTAGCAAAACTCCATAGCTAAGCATATCCAGTGAGATGGTCTTCTAAGTTTCCACTGCTATAATTTTGCTCCTATAATTTTTACTAAGTATTTTTATATACCTTTTGTTACTTTTCTGGGACTTTCTTTTTTTGTTGTTGTTTCAAGTGGATTTATCATTGAGTTTTGAAGATCTGTTATACAGGTGACTTTAAAGTTCATATCAGATGATTTCAGTATTTAAGTCCTGTTGCTATGAGCAGCTGTTGGTTGTTTTATTTGTTCTTACTCAGATTATATGGTGTTTGTTTGTCATAACAAAGATTTTTTATTTATTTCATGAACATTTTTGCTACAAGGTAAGGAGACTGCTGATCCTATTTAAGCTTTCTGAGTGAGTGGGGAGCCACCCTGTCTGTGTTTTGTACACAGGTTTTGATCTACTTTTGACAGCGTTGGCCCCAGTGGCCCTCTGGATTTCCAAGCCTGGCAGTGCTGCTCAGGTCGCATTCCTCTGGCGTTGTGGAGGCTCAGGGCCTCCTGGGGTGATCTAAGGGCCTGGGGGCTGTTCGCCCCCAGCTGCCTGCTGCTTTCCCAGCTGCCTGCAAAACAAATATTTTAATTTCAATGTAGTCAAAGAGAACAAAGTTCTACCTTTTCCCTTGGGTTGTATATGTGGCACTGTGGTGTGTGTGTGTGTGTGTGTGTGTGTGTGTGTGTGTGTGACAATTTTCTCTACCTATAGGTTATATTCTTCCATATGTTTTCCCTGAAAGATTTAGAGTTTGTTCTTGACATTTTTAAAATTTTGATATTACAAAACTGTTCCTTAAACTATGTTTTTAAACTTTCATTTCTTCCATCTAAAATGGGGAAATTTTAGATGTTACAATTTAACATAGTACTGGAGAGTCTAGTCACTACCATAAAATAAGACAACACAGACTGGAAAGAAAAACAAAAGGAGACTTTCTGTATTTGCAGGAGGCTGACTGTGTGCATATCCCATGGCACCTATAAAATACCTCTCAGAAGGAATAAGTGATTTCACTAAAATTGCAAGATAGGGTAGATGAGATAGCTCAGTGCTCTAAAGTGCCTACTTACCCAAGCTTAGGCAAGTGCAGGGACCATGGTTTGATTCCCAGCACCACAGGCCACACCAGCTCTGCCTCTAGCATGAGCTGAGTTGCCCACAAATAAAATAAAATAAAATAAAATTAAATTAAAAGATATATTCATAAATTGCATTCTTAGGCACTACCAAAAACGAAGTGGAAAGCAAAACAGCAACACTATTTACAACGTTACAAATTTGGATTTACAATCCAAAAAATTAATTATATAAATATAAATATAGTAAAATATATATGAAATAAATATGACATGAAGTATAAAATACTGATGAGTGAAGTCAAAAATCAAAATATTTGAAAATACACAGCATATCATATTGAAAAACTCAATACAGTAAAAGTGTCCTATGCTCTGAATGATCTATCTTTAACCAGCATCTTTGAAATCTGGAAAAAGAGTAGCCAAGTGGCCTTCCGTTCTGGTGCTGCTGCTTCCTGTGCTGTTGCAGAAAGGAAGACAGCAGCGTGCTGACTCGTAGACACAGAAATGAGCATGAAAGAAATAAATCTACACAAATATATTTCTTTTCTCTTTTTTTTTATGTATTTAGTACAGGGTCAACATGGTCTCACTACACAGACCTGACTCAGTGATTCTCCTGTTTTCAGCCTTCCAAACACTAGGATTCTAGGCGCGTACCACCACCATGCCCAGCCTCAATCGAGGGCTCAGCACACCCTGGGGGCGGGGCTGGCACTGCACACCGGGGATCACACCCAGGCCCCTGTGTCTGCCTAAACAGGTGTTTTAGTCTGCTGAGCTCTCTGGCTCGCCTGCTAGCTAATTTTCAATAAAAGAGCAAAAGCTATTTAATGGTAGATTGATAGCTTTATGAATATATTATGCTGGAGTAATTAGACATTCCCTGGCACATAGATGAGAGATGAGAGACAGACAGACAGACAGACAGACAGAGAGTTTAACCCAAAATTACAATGGATCTCATACTAATTTTTGCTCCAAAAAAACACAAAATAGGACTTACATTCAGGAGATGGCCTTATTTTTTTTCATGTTTATCCATTTATTGATATAAAATATATAGTTATTTATGTAATACTGTGTAATGCTACTTGGACATTTACAAATACCCTATACTGATTAATTATAATTCATGTTATTCTTTATTTTAAGTATTAATGTAAATATTTATATTTCATTACATCTTAATATTCTATGAGTCCATAGGTACATCTGTCATTGTTGCAATGGACATATTAGATATAATTTAAACTGGGATTATTTTTACAATAGGGCTCATTTTACAAGCATCCTGAAATTCATGTTAGGCCTTGTTTTCAGAAAAATATAGTAGATAGGACCTCTTTAAGCTTCACATCTCTTGCAGAAATTATCTCAAATTGGTCCATAGACTTAGCATACAAGACATAAAACCATAAAACTTCAAGAAAAAATTATAGAAGGGAGTTCCAAGGACTTAGGAGTAAGCAGATAGCTCCTGAGACTTGTTAACAAATGTATGACCCATGGTAGGAAAAACTGATAAATTGGGACAAGTTCATAGAATTTAATTCTCTATGTACAAAGTGTGACAACTTTTTAAATCAATACTAAGCGATCACACAGTTACGCAGTTGTAAGAAACTGAACATATGCTTTAAATTCTACTTAGTGTTACTTTACTTTAATAATATACCTAGGGGTTTTATTGTTTGTTTATTTTGTTTTGTCTTAATTTATTGCTTGTGCTGGTGTTTGAACTCATGCAGGAGTTCAACCGCTGAGCTACACCCCCAGACACTTTTATAATATAAATACCCAGTTGTTATGTTTTTTCCTACTACAAGTTCTTAAGCTTTTCGCACGTGGACACTTAGAAAATCATAGTCTTTTTTATACCTCTGTTTTTTGCTGTGTAACAGTAATGAAATGGTAAGAAAGAATAACTAATTTAGATTTAGCAGAAACACCTACTACACTAGTGATTCACTAGGGTAACATGGGAAGCTGCTTGACTAATTCACCCCTGCTTGAGAGAGGAAACTGAAAGATCAACCTGGGGTTATGGGTGCCTAGATAAGTAACACATAGGCCAGAAGATAGGATATCTAATAGCAGGATATAGGCCAGTAAGCAGAGTTGTCAAGAAGTTAGGGTAGACTGGGCGGTCTTAGACCTTGATGGGGGAAGCAGGTGATTTGAACTGCTTTACTACTGACTGGAATAGACACTTGCTTTCTCACACAGCAAAAGAAAAATTCTTTTTGGGAATTTTTGGGAAAAAGAACACAAAATAGCTCATTAAAGTAAAACCTAATATGAACCCAGATATTAAAATCTCATGCTGTGTTAAATACTGAAGGACTGGTATAACAACACAGGCCAAGCAGTGATTGCCTATGGTGCTTGGGTGAAGCATGCCTTTGTTACTGTTAAATGTCACATCATCCTGGGACTCTAGGTAACCCTAACTGATGTGAGACCTGGTAAAATGGCAGAAAGTGACGGATATAGCCATTGCTTTCGGATTTGTGTAATCTACGTTGTGGTGAGATTGGCTCTCTTGTTTCTTTCCAGGTGGGAAGACGAATAATCAGAGAAAGCGGGCTGACGTACTTTAGGAAAATAATATGGGTGCAAGTACTTCCTTGACTTGAAGAGGAAAGCACACTTCCATATCTAAGTGGGAGAAAAGATACGGGTGAGGTAGGTTTCTGGTACTGCATTTAGAATCCAGTTAGTAACTAAGCTTTCTTGAGATAGAGCTGAAAGGTTTTTTTGTTTTCCTTTGAGACAAATCTGGAGGAATTTCCAACTAAAAGACATGGGAAAAAGAAAAATTGCTTACAAGGGTCTTCCCGAAGCAAGCATTATACCAGCCCCACTGTGCTCTCTTGATAACTTGAAGGCACCAAAACTAAGCTCACAATGGAAAATAAGCTAGAGCCCAAGAAAAAGTATTTGGAATGCACATGGCCATGGTCAGAATAGGGGAGAAATTCTTAGAAATCAGTAAACAAGAGGCTAAATTAAATTTTAAGATGCAACAAGACTCCTGGCTTCATTTGGAAGAGGAGAAGAAAGAGACATGATTGGCCTGGATCTTGGGAAAGACTGGCTGGAATAGGGGCCGAGATTCAAATATCAGCTCCACAGAACTGGAGTAGAGCCACACCCACATAGGGACCTCTTGGACAGCTCAATTCTGAGGGGCAAAAGCACCAGCCCAAAAGCCAGCCAGGGATGTGGCTCAGTGGTAGAGTTCTTGCCTTGCACAGCAGGGTGGAAGACTGGTCTTCCTGGCTCCCAGGTGGGACCTTGCCTGAGTGATGACACGCTGGGGAAACAAATGATCTTGGAGTCATGGTGTAGCCTGATTCCTGCTTCAGCTCAACTCGTGCCGATGCTATCAGGAGTCCCACCTGCCCTTCTCCAAATGTGGAGATTAGAAGGAACACATTCCTCAAGTCAGAATTTAGCACCATGAATATGGGGAGCAGAGCGAGTTGGATTAGAGACCTGACCTATCGCACCACCTCACCTTTTGATGTATATGCCAATTATTGAGGGATTGTGGGTTGTCATATAAAAATTAATGGTGTGAAATGTACTTTCTTAAAACACCAACATTCATTTTCCCAAGACAAAGCTTTATTTGAAGCATCAAGCAAGATACTGGAAGAGCTGAGTCATACATGATATTGTCCTTAATTCCATAATTGTGCAACCGCAGATGTGCTGCCTGCTAAAAGGGTGTGTAGTGAGCAAAAGGAGGAAAAGCAGATAGGCCTTGACCCAGAAGCCCCGTGCTTAGGAGAGTCTCCAGTAAGTTCAATTCCTTCTTCTTTAAAAGATGTCTAAAGTTTACATGGTGGAAACGAAAACAGTTGAGCTCTGCTGTTGAGGATAGAGTTTCTTCGTGAAGTTATTTATGAAATAATGCAGCTGCCTTTTTCTTTAAAGGGATTCTTGTCCTCGGGAATTCCTTTCACCAGGGGATCCTCCCCGGAACGTTCTTCAATATAGTTCTTTATTTCTTCAGAACATTTAGACACCTAAAGCACAGAAGAAAAAGGAAAGACTACAGGTCAAACTTTCTTGGAATTTTTTTGTGAAATTATTACAACTCAGCTAATAATAATAATAATAATTATATATACATATACATATATATCCTCCATGCTGCATCCTAATCACTTTAGTCTATTTTTTTCTATATAAAATTCAATCTATGTAATGTATATTTCTTACTACTGTTCAAAGTTAGAAAAGTCTTCAATCCCCAGTTCCTCAAAGGAAAAAAAAAAATCTGAAAGTCACTGTATCCAGGAGCTCATTCTCAGCAATATCCATGTATTATGACTCATAATTTTTCCTCCTCTGTTAAATTACACCATGTTTAACATATTTTTGGGTCAGGGGCAGATAATCCTCAAGTGTTTTGGGGCAGGATGTTATGTAACAGCTCTTACTTATGAGTGTGGCCTAAGTTTTGCAACTTCACATTAATAGAAGCCTTAGAAACAGCCAGACCCTGGGAAGGCTGGGGGTGTCCAAACACTGTCCTGTCCTTTGTGGCTCTGCTCAGCATTCCCTCTTGATGGGCTATGGCTGTAAGCACACTCATTAGCTTCCTCTGACCTTCTTGTGCTTATGCCAGCAGCCTAAACTTTGTCTACAATGCAAAGGAGGAGTGACTAGTTTTTCAAACAAACAAACTAGCCTGAAGAAACAAGTTTCAATTAGCATAGCTTTTTATTATTATTATTATTATTATTATTATTATTATTATTATTATTATTATTATTATTGTACTGGGAATTGAACTCATGACGTTGCACTTTCCAGGCAGGTGCTGTGCTGCTGAGCTAAATCCCTGGGTCCAATACTCAGTACCACAATAAACAAATAAATAAAAAAAGTTTATAAAGCAGATTGCATCATAAAATCTTTTCCAGGATCATTCTTAGTTTTTTTGTTTGTTCATTTGTTTGCTTTGTCTTTTTCAGACAGGGTCCTGTGGTCTTGAACTCACATCAATCCTCCTGCCTCAGCCTCCCAAGTACTGGGATTACAGGTATGCACCACCAGTCCTGGCTCCAGGATCATTCTTTCAGGTAATATTTGTTCTCCATTTTGCAGACACTCATGTTGTATGCATTTTAAATGAGTTTAAAACAGATGTAGGGGCCAGGGAGATAGCTCAGTGATATAAACTCCTGTCTGGCAAGTATAAGGTCCTGAGTTTGATCCCAGGTACCACAATAAATAAATAAATAAACAAACAAACAACAAAACTGATGCGTCCATCATCTGGAGCCTACAGCCCTCAGAAAATTTCTAGGTGACATTTACATTGTTCGCTTTGTCACTATGCCAACAGAGGCTTTCTCATTAGGCTTCTGATGAGAACTACATCTCCAAAAGTGGAAAAGTGACCCTGTGATGCCTTCTCTTCCATGACCAGGAGGGTATATCTGATTGGTCATTAATTAACTAAAACTAGATGAGCCCTGCGTATTTGTCTCCGGGGCCTGAGCCAGGGTCAGAACTCAGAGATTAACAATCAAGTGACAGAGCAGGGTCTTGAAGTACTTGTCCCATTATTCTGAGGTCTTTTATTTATTTATTTATTTATTTATTTATTTATTTATTTAGGCCCAATTGGAGATTGAATTCAGGCCCTTGTGCTTGCCAGGCAAGCACTTACTGTACTGAGCTATCTCCCCAAACCCTCCTCTGAGGTCTTAAGGGAAGACCTAACTAGTCTCTTTGTTCCTCTTGTGACTGGGGGTGGGTTGTTCTTTTGTTTTATTTATTTATTTATTTATTTATTTTTGGTTTGTGTGTGTCTTTTTGTCTTTTTGAGACAGTATTTTTCTATGCAATTCAGGCTAGCCTTGAACTCAGTTCATAGCCCAGGCTGAACTCGAACTCAAAGCCAGCCTCCTGATTCAGCCTCCTATGCACTGGGATTACAGACATGCACCACCATGCCCAGCTTTTATTGCTAAAGCAAGGTGGAGAAACAATCTCTAAAGAGCTGCAATGCTTATCCCACACTAATTCACAGTACACACTAAAGTAATGTTTGAAAATTATAGGACTGGCCAGATAGCTCTGGTGATGAAAGAGCCTGAGTAGGCAGTCTCAGGGACTGGGGTTCGATCCTCAGGCCTGCTGTGCTGGAGCTCTGAGACTGATTAACACTGGGCTTGGTGGCGTGTGCCTGCAATCCCAGCACTTGAGAGGCTGGGAACATGAGGATCAGTACGAGTCCTATCTGTGTAGTGTGGAAGTGTATAGCCAATATTACACACACACACACACACAGAAAAAAAAAAAAAGGAAGGAAGTTATTAAGACTTAGATACCTTTCCCCGTGTTTTGAAGGTTTTTCTCCCTCTGCCTTATGCCAGGGATGCCAGAAGCTAGAAAAGACATGCCACAGGGCATGTTCTAAGGGGCCGGGGTGCTGGCCGGGGGACGCCGCTCAAGAATGAGGCTTGAAAATATCTAACTTGAAACTGTAAAGAAGTAAAGGAGACTTGTCTCTTTTTCCCCTGTAAGCTCTGCACAGAGATGTTATTAAGCTATTCCAACTCTGCATCAGAGATGCATTGCCGTAGTACATGCAGCTCTGGTGAATATGGGACCCCCTAAGGCTTATTGAGGGAAAAGAAAATCTAAGAGTTCAGTATTGACTTTATTTTGGGCTCTGCCACTGGCACAATGAGTCTCCTTCAAGAGACAAATCTTGTAACTTTGTTTATTCCTTTGGACACACTGATACTTTTAAAGTTACCAAACCCTTAACACAGAAGGAAAAGACCACATCTAGGAAAAGCTCGGATTTGAAATTAGGAAGCAGAAAGCTGAAGTTGAGAAAAGAATTGAGTAGAAAGTAAAAAGTATCCTCCAGAGGTTACTCCAGAAGGCTATAAAGCCCCTGGCACTAACAGAGTCCGAAGGAGCAAGCCAGGGTGCCTATTCACAGAATCTGCTTCACTTTTATTCTTCCTCTTATTTTGTCAAGGACTACACTGAAACAGAATCTGTTCAGTTTTAGGGAGGGGACTGGGGAGAAAAGATTTCCGTGAAAAGCATCTCTGCAAAAGCTTTCCCCAAACTAACGGCTGCCGGGCTGTGTAAAACAGAACGGAGGAGGAGGAGGAGGAGTGTCCCAGTGAAAGCTCCTGTTACTATTAAGAAACCGAACCAAACATTGCCAAAGCTCCATCAAGTTGCAGCGGAGACTTCTAAAACCCAGGACTCAGGCTTGCCGTGCAACTGTAAGCCCAATCAGTGAGCTGTAACATTTCTTAGTTGCGACTCTATTCACCTCAATGTAGATATAATTATTTATCCATAATTATTATCCATGAGGCATACATGGAAAAAACAGGATAATTGGCACAAAGGGATGAAATGCACAAGTAGTAAAAATAGAAATCCGGACACGTCTGCGTGCCAGCCGCAGGGAACCGTCGTAGCCCATCCCTGAAGGCCACTGGTAAAACTGAAAGCTCAGGAAACTTTGAAGGGTGGTTTTGGAAGAACTCCTCCACCCCCCTTTTTCCTACAAGCCTTGTTTTAGGGGATCAGCCGTCTAGTAGAAGCGGGACTCGCCATCTGCTCCCCCTTGCTCCCCTCTCCCCACCCAAGGGTCTGACTTGTGCTTTCTTTTCTCCTAGGATTTCCCACGCTGGGAGCTCCCGGGCCCTGAAAAACGTCCCTTCGGACAAAGCTGCGTGAGAAGGGAGCCCTGGCGTGGGTGCAACAGCGGGACCGCACCGGCCGGCTCCGGAGAGGGACGCGGGGATCTGCAGCGGTCGCCCCCTTACCTGCTGTCTCTGCAACTTGACTTCCTTACGAAGTTGTTCCACTTCCATCTTCAGTTTTTCCTTCTCCGGCAAATCCTCGATGTGCAGAGCCGGCATTGTCGTCCTGCGGTGGAGCCCTGGGAGCCTCCCGAGGTGACTGCTGGCCTGGCCGCCCCGCGGGCCTGACAGGACGTGACGCCCCCGCCCCCGGCTCGGCTTCCTCCGGACTTCTGCTCAGCCAGCCCTGCCCGGACGCTGAGACCTCTCGCACCCGGCTTTTGCTCGGGTCCTGGAGCAGGGCGGCAGGCCGGACTGGGCAGGGCGAAGACGTAGAAGCCCCACCGGGAGGCTGGGTTGGGCCCGCCGGACCACTAAGCTTTGGGTTATTTTTTTTCCCCCTTTTCAGATCACGTCTGAACTTTGTTTATGAAACTAAGGCAAAAGGACTTTATGCAGCAGGAAATAACGGCCCGTCACCTTTCCAAAAGTTGTAGAACTTGGCAGCCTGTGAGTTTGCCATCTGTAAAGTGGGCAAGCTGCAGGCTCAGGCTAAACACCCACGGAAAGTGCAAGGAAGCTGTAGGCTCAGCAATATCCACCTGCACCCTCTGATGTTCACCCCTGTGGGCCTGAAAGGGCGGTGTAACATTTGGGAAGAGGAAGGAGAAGGGGGATTGGGATGGGAACAATGTTTCCAAGCTGCACGGACCTTCTCTGTCCTGAAATAACCACCTGCATCCCGAACAAAGTATTTATTTGCCTTTTCGTGCTTTTGCATAGATTGGAGTATATGAAGATGATGTGAAGACAGAAAAGCAGCAAGCTTGAAGGCTTTGCCCAGTTCCCCTCTCCTCATCTGCCAAGGATCTGGAATTCCTGATTTCTACTACGTGTGGGTGGTGACGTCATTGCTTCATCTGCTTTCTGGAAAACCACACTCCTCTAGCTGTTGCTTTCCACAGCTAGAAAAAGGGTCTGGTGGGATGAAATATTTATGCACAGTATAAACTTTCCCTTTAGGTATGAGCTAGTGAGCTAATGCTTTATTAATAGCCCAAAAGAAGAAGAAGAAACCCACAAATATTGCAAAACCTTTCCCAGCAGTTAAATATTTTTCTTTCACTCCAACAATAACCTCCTAAGGCTAAGAAAGATTTGGAGGCCTTAGTTAATTATTTCGGAGTTCCTGACCTTAAATACCAGGAACTGTTCTCTGCTTTCCTGTAACGTCAGGTGAGCAAGATGATTGGATGTTGCACTTTTTATCTCTGGCTTTCAAAGCTGATTGTTTTCCCGGTAGATCTTATTTTCTTATTTTCAAGGAAGCATGGACACATGAGGTAGGTTAAATCACTTTCATAAGGAAAATATTTAGGAGTTTGTTCCCTATATTTGGAATACCAGGACCACCTAGATTTAGAGAGATTTCCTCATCTACTGAAATTGTTCTCCTTGGTAAACAGTGAACCAAGTCAAACTCAAATGTTTCTCCAGAACTGATTTATTGTTCCTTATATTTCCCATTTCTTAACTTTAAAAGATTGGTTAAAGATGGCTTAAGTAAGTGAATGAAAGTAATGAGTATAATGGAGCCTAAAATAAGTAAAATAAATATTAAAAATAAGTCCCACACCAAAATTAAATCAATTGGATAAGTAAATTAAGGTGAGTACATCTGTTCTATGCCATAAAAATAGAATTATTTTGGCCTGAAAGATTTTGCATCTAGTTCTATGTAGGGTTAAGTATTTATACAGTCACGTTGGTTCTTTAACTTTTTCTATGGAATTATGAGGCTTAAATTAAACACAAATATGCAATAGTCTACTGTTGTTTTTAGTTTGCATTGTCCTATAAGTTCAAAGTGATATCCAGAGAGATAGCTCAGTGGCATACATGCCTGCCTGGCAAGAGCAAGGTCCTGAGTTTGATCTCTGGTACACACACACAAAAAAATTCACAGTGATAAGTAAATTAATCTAAAATGAACTGTGAAATATTGAAATCCCATAATCACTCAGCACTCTGAAAAATAGTTGGTTATTTGCCTTCTAAAGAACAGTACTGTAATTTATCGTGTATTCTTACAGAACTGGTCTTATCCGCAATAGAAATTCTCATTGTATATAATCTGTCACCTTCCTTGCACAGTGAACTATTTTCCTGATATTCATAAAATACCTTTAGGAATTTAGAAAGTTTGCCATTCACTTTGTTTTGAAATCTATGTAAAATCCAATTGGGCTAAATAAAAATAAAGGCGAGCTGCTTTGCTATTGTTTGTGCCGAAGCCTAGATTAGTCTGTGTATGTCAAATACTTTCATAGTTCAACTGTCTTGAATGACGTATGGTGGAGTTTATAATTCATCTTCCCCGGGGACATCAGAAAGTTCTGTGGCCGGGCTAACTGTTAAGAGTTTTCAGAGGCAGTTCCTGTTTCCCTGTACTTACTCATTACTTTTAACCTAGTAACCCCAGCCTCGAAGTCATAACTTCAGAACAATGCGCCAACATGACCCGGGGTAGCTGCGCTGCAGAGGCACGGCCATGACTTCATTTCCTTCCTTTCTTTGCCTATATCTCCTTCCCATAGTTTCTTTCTTGCTCAAAACTCTGCTAACTGTGTTTTACCCCATCACTGAGCTCATCGTTCATTAATCCATAAAGACTCTGAATCACCTAATGTAAACATTTCACAAGTGCTGTCTTTGTCTGCTCTTTGAGTTAAATATTTATGAAGTCAAATTGTAGAGACAGTTTGTCAGTTGGTATGGCAGTTTCAAAGATGAACAGAGTTTCAGGCTTGGGAAATTAGTAATACAGCATTGAAACGAAGGAAACAGTAAAAATTACAGTAAGTACAGTAATGTTAAACAATTTAAGAGACATATACATTCCAGGTAGTGAGGAAGCAGCTATTCTTAAAAGGAGAGAAGGATTTCAAAAGGCTGAAAAGAGGTAGAACAGAGGATCTGTATGTTCAAATTTCAAGTGGGAAATATGTCAAGGATTATTTGTCAACTATAGAACATTTATAGGATTTGTAATGATAAAGTACATTTATTAAGGCTTCTTTCAATATACTTGTCTCTGATTGGAATTAAAATATCAAAATAGAGTCTCCCCCCCAAAATGATCTGTCCAAATCTGTCATTTTATACATAGGGAAAAAAAAGAATTTATTCCTAGAGTACGAGTTCCTTGTTCAAAATTCTCAATAATGTGGAAGAGCAATGGTTGTAAGTCAGAATCATCAGGCTCTGAAATCTCCCTGAACTTGTAAGGTTAAAAGCTAGAAGTAATTGTTGGTTAGGACTTGCTTTACACATTGTTCAATGCTATAGTGAGGACTTTGTGTTTATTTTAGCCAGAAAAAAAAGGCTATGTAGAATACTCCACTGAATAAACATTAACTTACATATGGCAGATTCTAAAACACTGACTACAGCTAAATAAATAAAATATATAGTGTGTTGGATGGAGCTGGGTGTTAGAAAAACAAACAGAAGATCTGGAGGAAAACACATGGGGATGGGGTCAGGAAGCTTTTGCTGGCAGAGAGGGATTTTGCAATTTTAAATCAGGGGAAAAGAATTTCTCCTCAAGAAGAAAATAAAAGAGATTCTACAGCTCATCACCTGAGGTGGAAAGCGCGTAAGATGCACGATGGAGTGTGTTGCCTGAGTGTCCAGCCACAAGCCCAGAGTCTTGATCTAGAAAATTTTCCGACTTACTTCTCTAAGTCTTATTTTCCTCTGTATCAAAGTGAGAGACAAGATCAACAGACATTTGCTGCGTGTTTCCTATGGTCAGAGCAGGAAGGCCCTGAGCCAAACTTGGGATGACTTTGAATTCACTGTGGTCTCCAGCATAGCAAAGTACATTTAAGTTAATCATCAGAGCTCTGGAAGCAGAGGCAAGGTGGTCATGATAATGTCTATAGCATTTGTCCTCCTCCTGCTATGGAAAAGGTTGTGTTGGTGAGGTTCTTTATGGGGCTGGGACAGAACAGAACTTATAATAAAGAATTCTAGAAATTTCCCCCACTTCTTTTCCCACTAATGGTACTAGTTAATACTTTCTGCATCTAACTATGTGTCAAGCAATACGTTAAATATTACTGTTGCACTACTAAATATTTAAAACACAAAAGTATGGGGGTGAGGGGAGTGAATCATTAATGTCTTTATCCTCCAGTAAAAATATGAACTAGAAAGAATTAGAAAGAATCAAGAAATGCATTTAAGTCAGTTAGATAGTAAAGTGTCACAACCAGAACATCCTGTGTCCTGAGTTTGTGGTCATAACTTCCATTCAACCACTAGTTAAATTTACTGTGCTCTATAACCAAACACTGATGTGTTAATTCAATTTGCATTTTAGAGTAGAACAAAAATTTTTGCAATGTATATCTTGTAGGTATAAGTTATCTTTATACTCAAGGAATAGACTTTCTAGCATTTTGGGTATGAGAAATATTGATAAAAATATGGCTAGCTATAATTATGACAATAAAATTTATAATATAATTGCTTAAAATATAGCTTAGCTATAAAAGTGTGCCTACCTTTATTCTAAATGGAGAATATATCAGTAATAAAAGGGAAATGAAGAAACATAAAACAATGACTATATGCTTTACATCTATAAGCATAGTAACTCTTTTTAAAGAAGGCTTCAGAAAAACATAAATTTATATGTTATTATATGCTGGTTTTTATTAAAAGCTTACATATGCAAATTTCAACATTTATGTAAATTTTTAATTATATATGAGAGAAAATTTACATTGCTGTTAGAATTCCAGTATTCCAGGTATATTGCTTCTGCCTTTTATGAAATCACACAGCCTCCTTTGAGCTCCTTGAAGGGATTTTTGTCCTCTGGGATACCTTTCACCAGTGGGTCCTCACCAGATCTTTCTTCCACATAATCCCTTACTTCTTCACAACATTTGGACACCTTAAGAAGGAGAAAGAGATGAGTCATTTAGTTTGAAACAGAATAGTGCTGATTCTGAGAACTTGCTACGATGAATGTTCATGCCATGTCTTTTTAAATGACTCTCTACTTTCTGCCAATGTAAATATCTTTGTAACTTTTCAAGACAGAAGAAGACAGAGAGGTCCCCACTCTTCTCCTGGGTATCTCCAGACAGTACCCCCAGCTGGACCCTCCAGCTAAGGAGTGCCATCAAGCCACCCCTCTGCTTCTTTACAGCAGACCAGATACATGGGTCAGAACACAACTGGAGGCCGTCTCCAGCACAAATTCTAGGAATGTTGCCAGAGCAGATATTAAGGATGCCTTTTTCCTCACTCTAAAGATGTGACTTGCAGAGGACCAAAGGGCGGAACAATGGTTCACTTGCAGGCTCCTCAGCCATCCTGGATTTTATTAGATGCAGGTTTCCCTCATGGAGAGAGGCTGCTCACGACAGCACAGGCCGTGGGCTCAAGGGTCAGGGCCTTGGGCCGACTTGCTCAGAATAACCCAGGCTCCTGGCACAGAGCCTGCTGAACTGAACTGTGCTTTTAATTTATTAGTTTGTTCCCCAGTCATCTACATCATTCCGATAATGATGTTAATGGACTCAGAGAAGCAGTTCCATTAAGAGACCATTTTCTAAGTTCTTTAGCCAACTTACTAATTTTTTTAGGTAAAATCTTTATGACCTATATAGTATAAATACATGTATGTATATGTTTACAGTATGCATATATAAATGTATATGCATGAATATATATACATGTATGACTGAATGATGTGTCCTCTAAAATTTGTATGTTAAAATTCTAACCCACAACTTGGTAGCATTAGTGAGCAAAGCCTTGAGGAGGGGTTAGAGGGCAGAGCCTTCTTGCGTGGGATTAAGGTTCTTAGGAGAAACCAGAGTGCTCCCTCGCCCCTTTACGCATGTAAGAACACAGTGTAAACACAGTCCTCTATGAAAGAAGGAGCAGAGCCTTCATCCTGGGCTTCCGGGTTGCAGAACTGTGAGGGAAGGAAATAAGCTCCTGCTGTCTATAAGCTACGCGGTCCATCACGACAGGCAGAGAACAAGACTGTGTACTTAGGTGTGGGGATGTTACTGTGTGTAGGGACAGGCATACGTGGAGAGACAGACAGATAAACACAGACACAGGAAGACACAGAGAACTTCTGGACTCTAATATGAAATTCCTTTAACTTCTAAGAGGAAGGTGATGTGGAATAATGCAGCGAAGGAACTGCTAAACCAGTTTGCTTGAAAGTGAAAATTCCAAAATGAGTTTAACCTGAAGACAACTACATCTCTGACAAAACAACAGGCTACAGTATGTAAATAATGAAATGACTTTTGAATGATTCAAATGAAGAGAAAGTCATTCCTCTTTTCTATGCCAGAAATTTATTTTTCCAAAATTCTACAGATGAAGACTTTAAATTGTGATGTGTTTTCCAAGTTTTTATGCTGGATATGGCGTTGACTTTATCTCCATAGCAAAACATGTTTCGCCTGTATGGAAAGGGCAAGAGGGGCATCTGACTCAGCTACACACACCAAGCGAGCCAATTTTGACTTGGAGTAAGAGCTTTGAGCAAAGTACGAAAAGAATATGCACTCCCTTTTTCAGTTTGTACTGATAAAAAGATACCTTTTAAAATAGGAGATCTGCTGTTATCACTTGTGAGGGAGGATTTGTTCTATTACCTGTCCTAAAATGAAGAGATTTCAGTACATTTTCCAAAATTAGTCACCATTTGGTGGAAACTCCTGATTCCTTTGCTATTTCTGTTCCTACTAATGGAAGAGAGCTCTTGATAACCATTTCCAAGAATGGGCAGAGGCTTTTAGGGGGAATCAGTAAGTTCTTGTGCCTGAACTGGCCTTATTGGCTTGGCAAGAGCAGAATCGAATGTTCTCGTTTATTTATGACCATGACAGTGCTGGGAAGTTCTAACTTCAAATATATTAACATCATCAAAACATTGCATCAGATAAAAAGGTTACCAATTTAGAAAAGTAAAAACAAAATGTTTGCAGGCCTTGCTCGTTTTTAATGTTTGGCTAAAATGTGCATGTCCTGTTTTCCTCTTCTTCCTGTTCGCTTTCCTTCCTCCTATCTTTCTTCTTTATAAAATAATACTTTTAAAAATAAAAACATCTTTTAGCTTACCAGTCATAAAAAAAGAACAGACTATATAGGCTGACCTCTGCCTAAGGAAAACAGTTTTCCAAGCCTTTGATTTGGCATCTAAATTATGACAATTAACTGGTAATTAGCTTTCTCAATCTTGGGTGAGTTATTATGTGAACAGTTTATGTTTAAGCACATCACTCTGCTCTGGTAAAGAAGACAGCAAGCAAGGGAGAGAGACAGAGAGAGAGAGAGAGAGAGAGAGAGAGAGAGAGAGTAGTATATGTTTTCTAAGCTGTTTCTCCCACAGGCTCCTCATTTAATGTAAAATCCCAATGAGTGCGGCACTTACGAGCATTCTCTCCAGCGCCACCTCTTTCTTGAGCTGGTCAACTTCCATCTTCAGTTTGTCCTTCTCTGTCAGGTCCTCAATGTTGATCACTGGCATTTTTTTTTTTTTTTGCCTGTTGGAGAGGTAAAACTTTAGCACCTATGCCTGAGCTCGGGACTCACTTCCTGTCAGTCTTAGCCGATACTTTTTCCTGCTCTTCATTTACCAGACAAGCTGTTCTTTGTTTTATGTGAAGTTTCCTGTGGTAATCATGGTCTCATGAACTCCCTCTGAACTATTCCACGACGACTGCACACTGACCTTGGGATTTGCAAGCTTCTTCATAATCTTCACTAAGGTGATTAAATCAAACACTTGACCCAACATCTGCCAGGAGGTTAGTGGGAGGGATCCGTTTATGCACGCATAGTGTGAAACACCGAAGGGTCCTCTTTCTCTTGGTCTTTTGCACAATGTGAACTTTTAGGTTTTCAACTCTCGCCTTCACTGTCAAAGACCTTCACCCTAAAATTTGTACCATGGGCCTGAGTTGGGGTCACTCTGAGGACTGCCAGTTAATCCCTTAAAATGCTAGAGTGTTTAATCTAGTACTGAAGGAAACCATTTAAAAAGTGTCATCGCAAGATACAATATGTCAATAAAAACATCATTTCTTCCTTGCTAATCCATTATAATAGACTGAAGTATGAACCAACACACTGGAAATATAGCAAACAACCAAGTTTCTTCTTCAGAAATGAACCCATACATGATTTAGAAGTGTTTCCCTGAACAATACCAAGACATTTTCTGTAACTGTCATAATGGACTGAATGGAAATGATGAGAGCATCTAATAGGTTAAAGGGAAAGCAGGAGCCTGACCGCCCGATGCACAGAACATGAGACCAGCAGACTCCCTTCCTCTTGGCCCTCTCTCTTCTCACTTGGATCCATGTGTAACAGAGAATGTGTTTAGTAGCTGGTTGTTTTCCCATGAAATTGCCAGAAAAACATTTATTGTAGCCAAATGGCGTCATGCCTGTAGTCTCTCCTTTTCCAGGCCTCTTTTTATTTCTCTTTTGTCCCTCTAGTTCAGTTTTTATAAGGAAGGATCTTTTAAGAAACTTGGCATGCAGAGCACATATATTTCAAAGCATAACAGCTACATGAAAATATATCCACAATTAACTTATTTCCTTGTACTTGTGTGACATTTTAATGTCCTTTGAGGAAATATTTTCTCTCCTCCTAGCCTTAGAATATTCAGTTCTTTTCTGTAAAAAGGCAGTACACGATATTTGGAAGAAATATCCTGCATAAGCCAGCATAGAACTAGAAAAATCATCCTGGGGGGTGACCGCACCCAGTGTTCTCCATGTCTTCGATTTCACTTTTCTCTTCTTAAACATACAATATAAAAATTAAAAAATCATTTGCTCTAGGATAGCAATGGCTTAGTACTTGAAATCTCATTTTCCATTTTGCTTTCACCTCCTTCTTGTCCCTGTTAAACTATATATAAAACTGCACAAGCATTTTCACAACTAAAGATGACTTTCGCTTGTTCATATTGTCCTTTGTACGAGTTTCCTCCACGTTGAGACTCCTGACACATTCTGAGTATGTATGAACCCCTTCAGTTTTTATAGAAATCATACTGGGTTATTAAGCTTGGCCATGACTGTCTCTACAAGAAAAGGTCATGCCTTGTTCAACTATGAGGCTATGTGAAGAGGTTTTGACTTAGTAGATCTGGGATAAGGGTTAGGGCTTTCTAATTTAGGAAGTCCTACTGTATTAATGACAGTGCATTAATCATTCACTAATACTTGCTAGCTGCATGACTTTGACCAATTTACCTGATGCAGCTACACCACAGTTTACTAGGAAATAGGCACAATAATATTATGTCCATTTCAGACTTGTTGAGAGATTAAAAACGGATGATGAGTGCATGGGCTGCATAAGAGCATGTAGCATAGAATGAGCACTCATTCTCAATCTGTGCTTATAATATTTCAGACTACACTTATGTGACTGTCCCTGGTAGGTGAGTTACAGATGCTCATAAAGGATTTCCTGTGTTGATGATTTCACGTCTTTCCCAACGTGCATTGTAGATGTTGGCTTATTTATTTATTTATTTATTCATTCATTTATTGGCAGAACCAGGGATCGAACTCAAGACCTTGTGCTTGCCAGGCAAGCACTTATTCCACTCAGCTATCTCCCCAGCCCCAGATGTTGCTTTTGTCCCTCTAAGGTTCCTATTCCAGTTGAAGGTCCATAACAGCTGCAATGATTGACGATCACAGGCAAACTTTCTGCACAACTGGGCCTTTAGCTGTCAGGGACCATTTCACCTGGTTTCATCTGGAAAATCATGCCATGTTTGGCTCCTGGGGATGATTTGTGTGTAAGTAAATGCCAAACGACAGGGAGTCTGGATACCCAGCTTGCCGGCCTCTGGCCTGAAAACCTTGGCTGTAATCCAGAAGTTTCTAGGCTCCAAAAATGGCGGTGTGACGATAGACTCCTGAAACATCACTTTTCATAATGTGTCCTGCTCTGTCTTTTCCTCCTCCCTTCTTTAGAGGTTTTCACTGTGCCTACTCAGAATAAATCATTTAGAAAAGAAGCTCCATCAAAAAACCTCTGTTTCTAGAAAATCCACCCTAAGACTCACTGAATTATCAAGACCTTGACAAGAGAAATTAAATCTCTCATAACTTTCATGCTGTCATGACTGCCCACCACTGTGTATGCTCTTTGGTGTACCACGGAGCAGCAGCAATGTTGGCAAAAATACCAACCCGTGTCTACAGACTCGCCAAAGGAAAAACACTATCTAAATTGACCATTTTATCAAGTGAATCTTCAATTCCAAAGTACCGAGATTTCAGTTTTAATAACATTTAACCTTAAAAACTCTCCGTTTCAAAGGATGATTTTCTTACAAGATTCTAGAAAGTTTACAAATTTGATGCCATATGTCTTGGATAAAAAAATGTCAGAGTAAAGATGCCAATTTTTACCTGTCCAGGAAACTCAGACAAGCAAAGAAGGGTGGTATGCATTACTTGCGTGGAGATTCCAAACGTTCAGAATGTAGTGAAGTCAGGGGCTCAAAGAATTCCCACGTAGTGTTATCTACTCTCCTCTCTGTCCCATTTTGCAGATGAAGCAAAGGCACTTCAGAGCACAAATGGTCAAAATCAAATAACGAATGACAGTAAAACTAAACTTAACACATGGGAATTTTTTTTTTTTTTTTCAGTCTGGAGTATTTCCACTCCAATACAGTTCTCTCAAACTAGTGTAAGGGCAGCCTTCCCCCCCCCCCCCTTTGAGCTACGTTAAAAGAGTGGAAAGAGTAGAGCTGTTCTGCTTTCTTTTTCACACACCCAGAATGACATAAAAGTAAATCCAGTGTTGATGACAAATGGCACTCACTAAATCTTCTCCTTTGTCTTCATTAGCTTTGAGGTAGAAAAGTCCTAAGAGAATCTAGATCAGATTATTGCCTGAACAACAAACCAGCCCCAAACCACTGTCAGTCAGTGGAAAGATAGAGGATTCCATGCCCAAGAAGCCCTGCTGGTTGTTATGGCTCATGTCATTTTAAACAATATTTTCTATTATTTTTCACTTCCTCTACATACAGTAGAGGATCTATACATCAAAGAAGTAAAGTAGGAGAGGGCGGAAGAAACTTACACTTGTAGTGGGAACAACACTACTTCCTAGGGATGAGTTTTAGAAATATTGTCAGGCTGTTATGGCTTCCAAGACCTTGTGGGTGTAAATGTAGGATCTTATATATTTTACATTTTGCAAGACTCTAATGTCTATCGAGCCAGGCATGGTGGCACATGCCTGTAATCCCAGCACTTGGTAGGCTGAGGCAGGAGGATCGGTGCGAGTTTGAGACCAGCCTGAGCTACAAAAGTGAGCTCAAGGCCAGCCTGAACTGCATAGCGAAACCCTGTCTTAAAAAGACAAAAAAAAAAAAAAAAAAGACTCTAATGTCTATGATAAACTATCCCCATCCAGAATGCTTCTCAAATCCCTGTCAAACACTCACATAAACAAAGACGGCATTTGTAATTATGTGAACCTTGATTTTAACTTCGTTTTATATATCCACAAGAAATCTGTCATGGCTTTTATATACACTAAATTTTACAGTCATACAAGTGTTTTCTAAATAAAGAGGACCTACTGTGTCCTTGTCCTTGTGATCCTACACATTAAGTATACCTGACCCTTTCATTATGAATAATCATGATGAAGACTTTCATGTTGAAACCCATCTTCATTCTTTATAGTTTACTTATTTTTTTATTTTATGAGTGGAATTCAGACATATTGATGGTTTGAAATGGGCTGTGTTGACGTATTTCTTATAGAAACTGGACTCCTTGTTAGATGGGATTCATAGCCATAAAGCCACAAGTAAAAGGAGAAGAAAAATACTTTCCTGAGGTTTTTTTTTTTTTTTTTTTTTTTTTTTGGCCTTAAATATTAGGATGAGTTTTTGGCCAGCCAAGTATGGCAAACAATAATGACATCTGTCTAAGTAATCATTAAGGGAAAAGCTACTTACTGGGAACTAGGAGTTAGGCATAGCTAGTTGGTGATGGGATATATGAAAAACCATAAATCATTTTATGTTTATAACTGCTTGCATTTCAATTAGTTGAAAATTCTCAAAAGAGTTTATGCTGAAAATTTATGGAAGTGCACATCATATATACTTAGCAATATAGGGAAGTAAGCGGCAAGGTGACCCACTAAACTATGTGTTAATATATTTTATGTATGCGGTACAGGGTCTCACTATGCAGCTCAGACTCACAGTGTACTCTGGCCGTCAGGCACCCCAGGGCTGATATTACAGGTTGGTGCCATCACACTCAGACTTTGTGGCCAGCTCAGCGTGCAGCATATGGTGTTGGGGATTGAACACTGGTCCGTGCACTTGCCTAAGCAGGTGCTTAGTCTGCTGAATTATCTTGCTGACCTTTGTTAATAGATTTTTGTTCATTTGTTTTATTAGTAGATTTTTAAAAAACACTTTTACACATGTTGGGAGGATAGAACCATAGAGAGAGTTGGGTGAATGTCTAAATATCTCTCAGATATTTCATTAAATTTCTTGCTAGTTCATTTTAGAATTAAATGAGAGTAAGCATCAAAGGCTGTCTGTTTTAGCTTTGTTTTTATACATTATACATAGACAGGTCTTGAAGGAAGAGTATCTGATAAATAAATATTTAATTTTAAAGGATTAGATTAGAAAGAAATTATTAAAGTGGTTGTTTGAAAACCCTTTTTTACATAGAGGATTAATCACACATTCTTTGAAAAAGAAATGTTGCCGGTACACTCGGAATATCATTTGATATTTAAACACCATTTGATACAATTTTTCAAAAACACATTGTACATAACGAACTTGAAGTCAGATGAATACAAACTGATCTTATAGTATTGGTTTTTCTATTGTAACACTCTACTTGGGACAATGGAAGGTGAGCACCTAGCATTTTATTCATTTAGCCAACAAATAGGTTCTCAGTGCCTATCCTATGCCAGACAAAATTCCAGATGCATGAAAGCAGAGCAGAGGAAAAGAAAGCTAAGAACTTTGCCATCTAGGAGCATAGCTCCTGGTAAGGAAAATGAACAATAACTATGGCCAAAAGTCAATTATCTCAACTGTTCATTAGCATAGCTATAAAGACAAATAAATCAGAAAAGAACAGAAAATGTCAGAAATGTTTCATTTAATCAAAGGTAGCCCCAGAAGCTCTCTCTCTCTGAGACAATGCCACATGAAAAAGACCTGAGACACACAAGGGGACGGGGTAGTGCAGACATCCAAGGGAGCACTCCAGGGCATAGTGCAGGCTAGGGGAGCACCATCAGGTGTGACTATCAGGAGCACAGAGAGCATGCGCAAGGCAGTTCAGGAAAGGCTCGTGACTATGTAGGTCTTGCTAGCTGTTGTTTAAACTTGCTTTGCTCTGAATGACTCTGGAAACTGGAGTTTTGTCAGTAACAGGACAACATTAATATGTCTGAAGTGTATTTTAAAAGGGTCATGCTGGCGGCTTTACAGAGCCAGAGCAGAGGGGTCTCTGGATGGAAGCAGGAAGAGGCTCCTGCAAAGACTGAGGCAATATATGCAGATGACTAGGCTCAATGATAAGAGTGCAGGTGGGGACAGGTGGAGAGATTTGCAGCGTGTTTTGAAAATGTGTTGTTCTGCTAATCAGATGAGGAATGAAAAGGGGGCGGGGATATAAAACAAAAACTGTCTTGGGTCTGAGCAAGAGGAGGAAAGCACTTGTTATTTCCCGAGACCAGGACAGCTACAAGAGACTACGACATTTGAGATATCTATTCATTTCAGTAGGTACTGTTTAGTTTCAGAGAGAGGCCAGAGATTAAGGGAGAGCTACGCAAAGGGAGGAGGACACCCAAGGCACATCAGAAAGCACAACGATGGAGGAACCAAACCCTAGGGCTCTCCAAAGCAAGAAGGATGTGCAAACTTTAGGAAGAGCATGAGTTTGTTGTCCTGAGGATTAATCGTTTTGAGCCTTTGCCAGACACAGGCTGTTAGATATCCACATGCAATAAGCTACACCTGTGTAGTCATATTTACTTCTATTTTTCTGCCTGAACTGAATAAATAATAGTGCCTCAGAGTATTAAACTATTGGGCAGAATTTGCTAATTACTGTAGGCGAGCACTTTTTGGATTGCGTGGGATAGAAGCAGCAAGAAAAACCAGTTCTTCTTACATTATTATTATTGTTGTCATTATTGCTGCTATTATTATTATTATTATTATTATTATTATTATTTTGTCTCTTACTTTTTTTTAGCTCCTCCAGAGATAGAGAAGTGAAGATCAGGTAAAGGGCATTCGAAAGAATGGCTAAAGGAGAGAGAGCAGCTTACAGGAAGGGCCTGACGTTGGAGAGGGTTTGGTGAACTAGAATAGAAAACACAGTATAACTCAAGGATACGAAGATCAAGTGGGAGTGATGGGAAGTATTAGCAAGGAGACTCTGGCCACACTGGGGAGAAGTGTACAGGCTGTGGTGTGGATGGAATGAAGAAGCCATTGAAAAATTTTACTGTATTTTTGAAGGAGTGAGGACTTGTGACATAGTCTGAAGTGTAAGCAATACTCTGGCTGTTGTGTGGGAATTGAGCAAAAATAAGGAGTTTAGGTAAAAACCTCATCTAGCATCCCTTATGAGTTGATCATTTGAACTACCTTGTTTGCCGGGGCTAGAAAAGATACGGGCAGAGTGAAAATGGGATTTGGAGTCAGAACTGACAAGATTATTGATGGATTGGGGAAAGATAGGATAGAAATCATCAGGAGGGCTCCAGAGGCGCTGCCTTCCAAGTCTTAGTAGCAGTGGCAGTGTCATTCACAGATAAGAGAAACATTGCAGATAAGGGACTAAAATTCTGTCCTCTGCACATAATCTTTAAGATATCTATTAGATATGCAAGAGGAGATCTGAAGTGTGCATTACTGTTGGAAATTTTAAAAAAGAGCTAAAGTCTGCACATAATTATATGTCTATGTCTCTATGAGTAAAGTTTATATTTTTAGTTATTGAACTTGTTAAAGTACAGTGAAAGAAAATTGTTTCGGTTGAGATTTAAGCCCTCTAATCTTTAATGTTTTGCCAGACACAAAGGGTAGATTAATTGGGAAGAAATAGGTAACTAAGTAAGTGATACTTAGCTGAGGACTGTGGTTTCATAAAGACTAGCAAGAGAACATTTTAAGAACAATGAAGGATTTGAAATGTAAAACACTAGATTGAAGATAAGCAAACCATACATGGAAATGTAGTCTTTGGTCATCTCATGTGCAAGTCTCTCATGTGGTCCATGTTCTCAGAAGTCTTGGAAGATGTGACAACCTGATAGTTGTCCTTGGTAAGGGCACATTCTCTTTCTCTGACTCAAATGGAAGATCAATTGGATGGGAAAGTGGGGAACGGGAGGTAAGTGAAATAAAATAGTGTCAGTAACATACTTGATAAGTTGTAGTGGAAACACAAGCAGCACAAACAACAGCCTTCTCAAAGAAGAGGAAAAAGCGTCATGTGAACTGTAAGCTTGGGTTGAATTCATCAGTGATAAAGCACTTCAGATGGAAAGCATGATAACCCAGCTGTGTGTGCTAGTGGGTCAAAGTAGGCAAAGCTGATTTTGTAGGGCAAAAGGAGAGTGAAAAATCTGCAAGGGGGGCTGGGGAGATAGCTCCGTGGCACAAGTGCCTGCCTGGCAAGTGCAAGGTCATGAGTTTGAACCCCAGTCTCTCAAAAAAAAAAAAAAAAAAAACCTGCAAGGGCAGGGCAGGAGGAGAAAGGATGCAGGGCAGAAAACACAGGCTTGGGCTTTGATTGAGCTTGAAGGTCGCTTCCTCTGTAAGAGGAAGGAAGATAGAGCACCCGAGGGAGCCAGTTGGCCAACTCAACCACGCATGCTTGCCCGGCTGACCCAGGATATACTTGCGGTCCAGGCCAAGCCATACAGCTCTCTTGTAATACAGAGGCTTCAGTTCAAGTAAGTTTTTCCTTCAGCTAAATGTCAAAAAGAGGGGGAAATGGCAGGAGTCCTTAGAGATGTACAAGTACCTCCCGTTAAAACTACAGCAGCTGCCTTTCAATGTCACAGGTCGGGAGGTTGACCCTGACATGTGATGCAAGATACAAAAGGCTTTCCACAGAAATCCAGGAGGAAGGCAAATGTGGTCCAAGTGGGGGCACACATGTTACCGTAGCAATCAATGTATAGCTCACATCGTATTGCAGCTATATCATGAAAGTTACCGCTTTTTCAGGAAAGCATGTCGCTATATTTGAAAGGTCAAGGTCTATTGTTTCATGCTAAATATAACCCTGAAATGAGGACGGTAGTGCTTAGCCCTCTCAATCCTCTAATCTGATTAACAGTTTTAACGGATGTTCCTCTTAGAGCATTAAGGCAATGCATTTCCTTACTGGCTGTTTGTTCTTTTTTACTATTTATTATTTTTACTCTTTTCTTTATGTATGTTTTTCGTACAAAGTCTTATTATGCAGCTGGGACTCATAGCGATCCTCCTGTTTCAGCCTCCCCAGCATTGGGATTACAGATGTGTGCCAGGACACCAGCTTTCTGTGCCTGGCATGGCACACCTGGAGTTCCAGGCTGGCATAGTATGTGGTACCAGGGATCCAACTGGGACCCTTAGACTTGCCAGGCAGGCACTTAGACCTCCAAGCTACTTCCCCAGCACAGTAGCTGTTTGTTTTTGAATGAACTGTGAGCATGCTTGGGCAAAAAAGAAAGCCAGAGAGATGTCCAGTGCTAGGGTCATGAGCACACTGTACAGATTGAGAGTTCCTATTCACCAAAGCCAAAATCCAAAGTCTGAAATTATTTGCACACTGACATGGTGCCACAAAGGGACAATGCCACACCTAGCCTCACGTGACTGGTCATAGTTAAAGGTAGAATACTATAAATGCTGCCCAAAATTATCTTGTCTCTCTCTATAGGATATATATAAAATATAAATTCATTTCAAGCCTAGATTTGAGTCTTATCCTAAGACACCCACTATGTGTATGGACATACTCCAAAATTTTAAAGAATAGTCTCGGTTCTAAACTATCTGTTTTAGGCACTCTTATAAAATCATCAAAACTTATATAATGGCTCGGACATTAGAATTGCTAATATGAAAGAAAGGGAGTAAAGACAAGGCACAGAGGAGACTTGGACCCGTTGTTTTAACTGCATAGCTTGGGACAGTCACATGTCTACTTAAGGTTTCAGCCACCTGACTGCAAAGTGTACAGAGCAAAGTATCACTCTCAAGTGGTTACTGCAGAGGACAATGAGCTGTGGAAGACATGATGCTAACTCAATAATTTTACGGTTACTAGGGTCGTTCCCACACGGTTACACAAGAAGTCAGGAAAATTTTCTCTTCTTTTCCCCATTTGTGACAGGCTACTCTCTAAAAGCTTGGTAACCCAGACCTAAATTCCGAGCAGGCAGTAGTTGAGCTGCTCCTGGGAAACCTTGGATAAAGTAGTTCAAAGTATGTCCCAGTTTCCTGGGTGTCTTGTACAGTGAAAACTGTGGCAACTTAGCCAGGCAAGGTGGTGCATGCCTATAATGCCAATACTCGGGAGGTTGAGGCAGGAGGATCGGTACGAGTTCGAGACCAGCCCGGGCTACAAAAGTGAGCTCAAGGCCAGCCTGAACTGCATAGTGAGACCCTGTCTCAAAAAGACAAAAAAAAAAAAAAAAAAAAAAAAAAACCTGTGGCAACTTGAATGAGGCAGAAGATGATCTGCATGTTGCACAGGTGTGACGGTATATGAAGAAACTTCTACCCAGCACACAGAAGAAGGGCTTCGGACATTATGTCTCTTCACATAAAAGCAGTTCTCTGCCAGAGTCATAGCACCTCAAATGACTAAACAAAGCAAAAAATGGAAGGACTGATCTGTTGTATACCAAGGGTCTGAATAGCAGAGTGGCACCCATATTTATTTGGACTAGCTAATATTTTGACTTGAACTTTGTATATTTCATCCTCTATCATTCTGCAGAACCTGCAGCACTGTATTAAGCACACTATCATGTGACCGGCTTGTATCATTTTCATCTCTCTACCTTGTTCTGTGGAAGCCCTAATGGGTTTATCTTTATATCGCACACATCTATCACAACGTTTGACAGATTTAAACATTTAAGTAGCTGACTTTCATTCGGCGAATGAAAGAATGATGGCAGAGACACGTTATATATTCCGTTAGCTCTTTCTCTAAAGAGAACAAGAAAGATGGACTAGTGTAATACATGTGTTTTTGTATAACCCCCCCCTCCATTATGTAACACATTCAAATGCGCTATGCCCGACAGAGGGCGCACTGGAGCCAACCTAGAGTAAACCGAATTCTTACCCTCCCCAACTTTCTGCAAAAATTCCTAGTTGGTGAAGAAGTTGCCTAAACTTTAACAAAACTTCTGTGATTGTTTACTTCCCAGAGAAACTCAATACCTTTCTTAGCAGATGTGCAAACTCCTCCTAAGTGCCAACTGGACTCATTTCATGTTTTATGTTGACAGGGCTTAAACTAGCAGACGGCAAGACTGTCTGTTGATTAAGGAGTTATCAATGTAACTCCTTAAATGACTGTTACATAATATGTATCCCCAAGCCATTGGGCTCAATTAATTCTCATCATTCACTCATGAACCAGACAGTCTCTTCTCCCTAAAGGGTCTGACAGAGAGAAAGACCATCTGCTGCAATCCTTTCCATAAATTGTTGGTCAACTGCAAAGCCCGTGGGGCTCTCAGGATGGAACATCATGCCGAATGTTTGATGAGGCTGTATATCCTAAATTAACCTCAGATTCATTTGAATGGGGACTGAGGAAAGGTGAAAAAGATCAGAAGCAGAGACTGGACCCATGCAGAGAGGGCTCTGACTCATTCTAACTTCTGTGTTTTTAATTCATTCTGACATTCAGCATCGTACTCTAAGGTCTTAGTGCAGCAGAAAGAGGCCTGCATGAATGAGAAAGAACACACAGCCCATATCAAGGGCAAATGTCAACAAACCCAACAACTGCAGTAAGTAAACATGACCAGCCATTTTCTCCTTCCAGGTCTCAGTTTATACCTCTGTAAGATAAATGTGCTCATAGTTTTCTTCAATATGCAAATTATAAGAATTTCCACACCCCAGATTGCACCTTACAGAATTCTATGTCAAGCTTCTGTCTTTATTCCCATCCCCTCTGACTGTCACTTGGCACAGTAATGACAAATCAGTGTGGCTGATGCCTTTCTTCATCCCCCTGTCCCTCCCCTTGCATTTCCTGCGGACTTGAGTAAAGGACCTGTTTTCCTTAGTCACCTTGGCTTAGAGACTGGTTTACACACAGAGAATCACCCCAGGACATCTCTCTAGAAGATGGCAAAGGTCACACTGCTCCTTCTAGATGATTCTAATGTTGATTCAGCAAGGGGAAAGTAGTCCCCAGCAAATTAATACTCCCCTGGCACTAGAAGATGTCTTTACCATGGCTATAAAGAGCTGTCTCATATTCTTCAATCAGAGGAGTAGTTTTCTTCCTGCTAACCTGGCTTGACAATCTCAAACTTTCAACTTCTTCTCTTGTTCTATTCTTCTTCCTCCCTTAGGGGTAAAAGAGGTATTAAAGATGCATATCATGTAACATAGAAAAAGAAAATAAAGGAACATTTCTATGAGGGCCTCTCTGAACACTGGTTTCTACCTGTGTCTATAGACTCTACACCACAGCAAGGTAAGAGCTTTGTTTTTTTTCCCTAATCACCATCTCAATCCACTGAGTGGACTAAGTAGAGGTAGAGCTGGAGCTCTAGCAGTGAGCCCTCTGAATTCAATGACACTAGAACAGTCATGGAAAAACCGGTAGAGCTTTCAGTGATAACAGATGGCCAGCTCTGGCACACGTGCTGCAGGTTTGCCACCACTGCCCTAGAAACACCTACCATAGAGTAGTGTCTGAAACGTATGACCCCTTTCTTGACAGAGGAGAGGCCTCTGAGACCTATCTAGGAGAATCGCTGATGAGAGCACAGGTTTTAGTACTACAGGGCCAGTCCAGAACATTGTCCTTTGTGGCTGGAGTTGCTGTGCCATCTCAGAGTCTCAGTGAAAACTGAATTACAAGAGGACTTAGGTGGATGCTGCACCACTGAGTGAGGAGCTGAAAAGCTCTGAGTGCTCAGATGTTCCGGATAATCCTATAATGCATCTGCACATTAAACATTAAACTTATTAGATATTTTTTTACAGAGAAGGAGGCCAAGGCTCAAAGACTTTGAGGTCCAAAGGAGCATGCGATAAAATCCTGGTCTCTCCTGACTCCTGAGTCAATTTTCCCAACACAAATTTCCCAAAATATTTGCTTTGATTCAAAAACCTCGTCTTTTCATCTGAGCAAAAATGATTAAAAGGTGGTCAGGAGCTGAGAACGAAGAAGAGAGATGATCGCTTATGTGGAATAACACTCGTGCTTCAGGACCCATCCTTGCATTTTATTTTAGTCAGCTTGGACATGTACTTGACTGTATTCAGAAGAATGGGAATAGGGCATTTGAAGTTAAGTCTTCTCTGGAATATGATCTTGAGTCAATGCTAAACTTTTTGTCCTCTGACCCTATTTGGAAGTACTTGGAGCATCCAAGCTGATTCCCTGATGAATGTATTATTCACAGAGCTGTTGGCTGTTTCAGTGGCTGATGTGCAGAAGCTGGCTTATAGCAACTCCAACTGAAGAGCTGACCATGTCCATCTCCCAAAGTTACATTCAAGGACAGCCAGAAATTGGCCTGCGTGAGCTCGCCACAGAGTGAAAATCAGTAACCTATATAAACTTGCCTCTCCTGCTTCTTTGTGATTAAACATTTACTGTAACTTTACAGCCCTGTCATTCTTAGTCATAAATATCTAGTCATCAAGCCTCATTGCATTTCCAGGCTAGTTTTCCAAGGAATTTGTTTCTGTAATATGACACTAGGATGTTTGAACATTGGTACTAGGGACACAATGTACATAATACACCTGCCTGCAGACTCCACTCCAGCAGATGTCCGGTACTTTGCGGGGCCTTCCTGAAACTTGGACTAGAACTTCTTTAAACTTCCTCCTACTATTCTCAGGAAAAACCAGGAAGAGTTATTCTCTAGAGGAAAGTCAAACAGAACAAAAAGGATGGAAGAGGAGAAAAGATACATTCACCAAGAGAAGACTTTAAATTTTGCTCCAAAAATATCTGTAATATTTCCCCCTAAAATTGCAGTATAGATTTTCCTATGTTTTGCATAAACAAGAAGTAGGACATAGGCTGTGCAAAAGGAGCAAAGAACTTTAGTAGATACACAAGGAGTAGGACTATACTGAAGGGGTGGATCCAGTCCAATCTCAAAACCCCACTGGAATTTTATGGTCCATCTAGAAAAAAGGAGATATCACCTTCATGTATGCCTGGTACAGGTACAGAAAGAAGGCTAGCCCAGAAAAATTGTGTGACAATTTGTATTTTACCTGGTTCAAGAAAACTGCAGGTCCCCACAAAATACCTTCATCCATTGCCACAAACTCGATCCAGCATGTTTGTGGTTTATAATCAACAACACTACATTGGTGGTACATTCATATAATTGATAATGAATTGAATAATAATTGAATAGGAATGAACCATTGGTACACATAAAGGTATTAAAAAAAAACCCAGCAGTTGAGCAAAACAGAATATACTTTATGATTTGTATGAAATTTAGGAATAGGCACAACTTATCCATGATCCTAGAAATCAGAAGGGTGACTGCCTCTGCTCTGGGGCTAATGAACCCGCTTCCAGAGGGTATGCGCGACCCAAGGAGTGGGGCAATGGAAGTGTCAAAACTCTTGGTGTGGTAGGCACACAAGTGTCAAGATTCCTCAAGTCCTACACTGCATGGTAGACCTCACTCCGAGTGTATGTATACATGCAAACACACTTAAGTCCCTACTAACGGGCTGCTTTAATGCAGTATGCTGGCTCTGGTCAGGCCTGGGAACCTCAAGCTTCCTCCAGTCCCCCAGGCACAGGGACTCCAGGCCTTTCAAAACTTTGGTCCGGATTCTTCAGGCTATTGCTTTGAGCTGGGACGGATGGAGCAAACGCAGGTCCTTTGCCTTTGCCCGGGAACCTGCAAGCTTGCCCTCTCGGGCATCCTGGACCGTGTGTGGGGCGTGTCCAGCTTAGCAGGCTCTGGGGAATTCCTGGTCCTGGGCGTGAGTCAGCAGCGCCCACCCACGCAGGCCGAGGGCAGGAGGGACTTGCCCCATAAAGAGGCCGGCGCGCGGCTGGACGGCGCTCCACTGCTCCGCTGCTGTGCCTAAGCTGGTCCTGTCCGGCCGCCCCGTCCCGTCCAGTCTGGTCCCGGCCGCCGCCGCCATGCAGCCTGCCGGGCCCCGGGCGCTGTGGCTGCTGCCGCTGCTCCTGCTGTGCCCTGCGCCGTCCCATGCCAGTTCTGAGCGCTCAGGTGCGCAGCCTCGCAGCCCCGCAGCCCCAAGCCCGCCCAGGCTTCAGGCACGGGGCTGGGTCCCCGCTGCCCCCGAGCTGGGGCTGAGCGCTTCCTTCCTTCTTCCCACCTGCAGGAAGCCCGGCCGAGACCTGCCTGCTGCCCCGGGACCCAGGGCCCTGCGAGACCCCAGTCACCCGCTACTTCTACGACAGGCACAGGCAGATCTGCCGGCCGTTCCTGTACGGGGGCTGCGGAGGCAACGCCAACAACTTCGCCACCCGGGAGGCCTGCGACGAAGCTTGCTGGATGATCGAGGGTAAGCGCTCCTCCCGCGGGCTGCAGGCACTTGGCCGGCTCTGCACACGCTTGGGGTGCTTCCTTCTCCAGTCGCTTTTAGCCTGAGTAGTCCCAAGTGGTCAGCCAGTTTCTCAGAAGTGGTCACAGGTCTCCAACCACTGTCCCAGTCCATTCCTCCGGCCTTTATGGAAATGCAGTGCCTGGGGAGGCTCCAGAAAGGTGCTGGTTTTGGTTCGCCATGGGTCATGGTTAAGTCAAGCACTAAAAGTACTAGATGCAATGCGAGGGCCATCTTCTGTTTACCACCAGTTCGAAACTTAGGCGTTTCTTCTCTGTCCCCTCAAACACACTCTTTGTTTCTGCCATCTGTTTATTGATCTGGATTACTCCAGTGGATTTTATTATTGAAAGGCAATTTGGTTCATTATGTAACTTTGCCTTTGTCCTGAGACCTAAGTGTGCCTTTCTTAGTGCAGGGATATCATAAAGATTCACTTTTATGTCTTAAAAGTGTATTTAGTCATGGATATAAAAGGGCTTTGCCATATAAGGACCTGAGCCAGGAGTAATGGGTATTTGCGTGGAAAAGCTTTAACTTCATACGTAGAAATAGAAAACAGCAACTCCATTGAACAGGAAAGAAGTGTCACAGCTGAATCAAATTAAGGCAATGCACCAGATTAACAGGCAAATAGTTGGGGAATTTACTAATCCAGTAGGAATTATGGAAACTTTTGTCACACTTGTTTCTGAAATTGTAGTGAAGTTTTGAAAGAATAGGGAGGATCCTTCCGACTAACTTTATTTTATTGCCTTTCTTTTCTTAGAAGTTCCCAAAATTTGCAGGTTTGAAGTCAGTAAGGATAAGTGCGGCAAGTCTAGCAAAGAGTATTTCTTCGATCTGAAGACCATGAGATGTGAAAAGTTTGCATCTGATGGGTGTTCCACCAGAAACCGGTTCCCGGATGAAGCTAGTTGTATGAACTTCTGTGCCTCAAAGAAGAGTAAGAACTATTTTTCTTTGCTATTTCAATTTTGTTTTTCTACTCAGATTTTGGTGTGAAAAAGATACTTTGGAGTTGAAGGATGTAGCTCAGGTATAGAATGCTTTCCTACCATGCATAAGGCTCTAAATTAATTGCTAAGTATTTCAAAAAGAAATCAGTAGTTCAATGTGAAACTAGGATAGTTTATGATCTCTAGAATTCACATATAATGCAATATTAATCTTAAGTCTATCACCCAGTGAAGGAGTATTATGTCTCATTTTTCCATATGAAGCTACAAAACAGATTTCCTAGAATTTCCCAAATTCTAGGAAATCACAATGCTATTATTCAAATTTTGTTGCATTTTTCTGTCTTGTTTCCTTAAAACTACGGGTCCCAAATCCAAAAATCTAAAATTGGAAATTCTTAAAAAGCTGAAAATTTTTGAGCACCAATACACAAAATCTGCAATGGGAAATGGTTATTGATGATAGTGAGTTGTTTATATAGTTATAAAAGATCCACTGGTTGGACGTAGGAATCACATAGCCATTCTCAATTAACAATGGAAGAATAGCTAATTAACAGAGTTAAGATAAAATTATCAACACAAGGAAGCTCGCTATATTATGCATGCATTTCCCCTTGAAACTTAGCCCATGACCTTGTCAGCTTTAGTTATTAAGGGTTTTCATGGTGAAAGGATAAAAGACGAAACTCCAGAAGACATTTGGTCCAGTTTATAAAAATTTAGAATGGCCAAAATACAGCATGCAAGTTTACCTATTGTTTGAGGCTCACCTTTCAGACAAGTCCAGACTGAGAATAGGTTTTGTACGAGATTAGATTTCTTCAGTTATTTCTACAACCATCATCGTTTATGAAATTTGGTATCATAGCATTTCTAATTGTATTTTCTTTTTCATAAAGTGCCATCATTTTGCTACAGTCCCAAAGACAGTGGATTGTGCTCTGCTAAGGAGACTCGCTTTTATTTTAATCTGAGATACAAAAAATGTGAGATCTTCACCTACACTGGCTGTGGAGGGAATGACAATAATTTCTCCGACTTGGATGATTGCCAGAGAGTTTGTGAAAAAGGTAGTGAAATTTTCCTTATTCAGTTTTTAAACAAACTTTAAAATTAATCAATAAACGAGAGTATTTTTAAGGTACCTATTTTAGTAATCGCACATTCCCATTTCTAGACAACTTATACAAAAAATAGCACCTGTGTACTGATCTGCCTTATCAAATGCTTGCATGGCTCATTATAGTGGACAAAAGTTAGAACGCTATTTAAAGGTAGAACGGAGCCGGGTGTGGTGGCTCACACCTGTAATCCCAGCACTTGGGATGCTGAGGCAGGAGGATCGATGTGAGTTCCAGACCATCCTGAGCTACCAAAGTGAGCTCAAGGTCAGCCTAAACTGCACATCAAGACCCTGTCTCAAAAAGACAAATAAATAAATAAATGTAGAACATTATGAGCTGAGTGTACAGGGAGTAAACTGTCTTCATAATCTGAAAGATAAGACTGGAACATATTGGAAAGGTGATTTAAATTGAGCCTGCAGACGCGGAACATAAAATATTGATTGCTGTTTTATTGACTTCAGCCTACCAGATAGGAAAAAGGAAGAAACAAGTACCTCCCTTTGCAATTATAAGGCCGAAAAATTGGAAGAAGGTACTCTAAGAATTTCCTTCTCCGTCATCTTGTGAAAACGTACTGCCTGAACAGTTGTATGGGAAGAATATGATACCATGCAAAAACAGATCGCCAGAGAATTTCTCATCACTTTTTACTGATATGTTACTGTTTCACTTGTGTCTCTCTTAGGCACAAAATCAGCTGATATTAAAATGTAAACATCTATTTCTTATTTGCTGTTCAATTGTTTATAAGATTGAATTGTTGTGGAGCATAAGATATACTAGAAAATATGACTCACTCAGATCTTGGAGTTGCTAGTCCTTATTTCAGCAGATGCCATGACTAAGATACCATCAGATAATTATGTACTTTTAACATATAAGAGCATAAACAAAATGGCAGAGACATGTTATTATGAATTTAAAAGTTGGATTATATTTTTAACCCAAGAAATAAAAGTTTCAGATTCACTAACATTTTGAAAAAATAATCCAATATGTAGATCTACTAGCTGCACTTCCAATTCTATTGTATCATACTGCAGTATGAAAAATAAGAGAATTTATATAAAATAAAGTAAAATACCCTTTTTTTAGGGGGTGGTGCTGAGTATGGAACTCAAGACCTTACACTTGCCAGGCACGCACTTATGCCACTGAGCTATTTCCTTGGCCCTAAAATAAGATACTTTTGACTGTCATAGAAAGTTAGCCAATTGATCAAACTCAAAAAATGTTCTCCTGGATTTAAAAAAAATTGTATCTATACCTCTTTGTTTTGCCAAAGTGATCTATGTTCACTCACATGTACATATTTATACATGTAGATAGATGATCTTTAAATGTTGTTGTTGTATTGTTTGCTACGCCAAAATGGAATGGAGAGCTGGGGAGATAGCTGTGGCATAAGCACCTGCCTGGCAGGCACGAAGTCCTGAGTTTGGTCTCTGGCACTACATGTCATGCTGGCTGCAGAACCAGGAGCACATGCCTCTAATTTCAGCACTAGTGAGGCTGAGACAGGAGGATCCCTATGAGTTTGAACTCTGTAGTGAGATCCTGCCTCAAAAATAAAATAAAATAAAATAAAACCAGAATTGTTTTCAAGGTATTTTACCACAAAAAATAATGTGTGGCTTAATAATTTAAATTAATAATAGATTATAATTATGACCATTTTAAATTATAAAAAGGACCATTACACTGGGATAAGGTTTTTTCTTTGCAATAGTTTTTTTAAATTTTCCTATGCATTCTTCACCAAACTTGCTTCTTAGCAAAATTATAAGCATATTTGACCTTTGCTTAAGCAGTGTCTCAGAGGCAGAGTTATTTTGACAAACAGACTAATGTTTGAGGACATTGCTTGATACTGGAAACCGGTAACAAAGTGGCTGTTCAAAAATAGAGGACTGGGTGAAGAAATTACGGATTAAAAGTAAACAAATTATATATGGGCATCGTCTGGCCTTAAGGATACCTTTGAAAAAGGCCCAAATCAACATAGATACCCACACATCATCACCATCATCATCACCATCATCACAGGAGATATGAAAGTATTAAACAGTGGTTACTTAGAGCCAGTTGTGTGATGCTCAACTGTAACCCTAGCACTTGGAAAACTACCAAAAGGATTACAAGCGTGAGACCAGCCTGGGCTATCCAGTACATTCAATGGCAGGCAGGACTACATAGCAAGATTTTGTTTGGATACAAAACAAAACACAAACATAGCCAAGCAGGGTACCTGTAGTGGGAGGGAGAGAAGAAAAGATGAAATCAAATTTATGTGAATCCTTCTTGTTTCGAGCTTCTACCATGTGGATACAGTATTTGACATAAAAACAAAAAGGCCCTTTTAAAATATTGAAAATAATCCCAAACAGTGAAACCTAGCTTACTATCAAAAAGTGTCATAATTACCCAGTGATTTTGAAAACTAGTATTTTGATTATATCTTTCTGTGGTACATAACCTAAGGTGTAACATGTTCTAAATAAATGTGTAGGAGCACTGGGCTAGGGAGTTAGCCCACCTGAGTGCCTGCCTGGCAAATGCAAGGATTTGGGTTAGATCCCCAGCACTGTATCT
This sequence comes from Myocastor coypus, assembly GCA_004027025.1. Classification (NCBI taxonomy): domain Eukaryota; kingdom Metazoa; phylum Chordata; class Mammalia; order Rodentia; family Myocastoridae; genus Myocastor; species Myocastor coypus. The sequence continues at coordinate 49,656 of PVJA010003411.1, read as the reverse complement.
TGCACTGGGCCAAGAATTCCAAGAGCAACAAGCCAGCCACCAAAATAAGGTGTGGTGGCACATGCCTATAACTCCAGCACTAGAGAGGTTGGGACAGGAGGAACACTGAGTTCAAGTTGTGTAGTAAGACCCTGAGCCACATAAATAAATAAAATATTTTTATAACAAAAGCATTGACTGTGTAGTATCATTAATAAAATGGCTGTTGGTATCGGAATCTAGTGCATGCAATACTATATTACCCTACATTCTATTAAAGAACAAATGTTTGCATTTCTTTGGAGTTCAAGGATTCCAATTTGATAAGAAAAAGTACACAAGTATAAAATTAAAGAAACTAAGTAGAAATGTTTAGGTTCGAATTAGAAGGATCAGTATGAATAGATAATTTATTTTCTCTTTCTAGTGATAGGACTCCATCCTTCCATTGGCAAGTCCTAACAGTGATGATAACTCAACAGCAAGTGTTCCTACCATTCAGACTTCAGTGTCTCAGTGTTATATCTCAATAAAATGAACTCTTAGGAGAAATCTGTGAATCGCAGTCTAGGGCAAAAAATAGACCAAATGAACCTTGACTGTCTTATTCTGGAAATCAAAGATACCATGAGAGGCCAATGAATAAAATCACAGAAAGAAGAGAGTAACATTAAGTCGTTCTCACTGATCTAAAATAAGATGATATGAACATAAGAACAGATAATGACTTCAATATACATAGATGCAAATCATAGAACAATCTATACAGCATTCGTAGCTGCATGGAATATAAAGTGGCTTCTAATTTCCAGGACAAAGTACTTGACATTCAGTACATTAAAGAGGGGAGGTTTATATAGCTCACAATTTCCAATGAGGTAGTAAAAAAGAGGAAGGAAAGAAAAAGGGGAGAGGGAATAAAGGAAGAGAGAGAGAAGAATGTATTCATCTAGATTATGTCTCTAGTTCCACACTTCATCCAGTCATACCCTACATGCACCTACTAACTCATCCGTAGTACCTTCATGATCCAATGACCTTTCAAAAGCCCCACCTATGAATGCATGAGAATTCTTGTGGACATTGTAAATTCAAATCCTAACATTCCACTTCTGGAACCCAAAAGACTCATGGCCACATCACTGTGCAAAATGTATTTAGTCCATCTCTAAGGTTTAGAGACTTGTAGCATTGCCGAAAATCCAGCCCAAGGTCTCCTCTGAGAATCACAGCAAATGCTTAGCTGTGAGCCCCTGTAAAATTCAAAAAGAAAGTTAAATACTTACAATTAGGGACATTTTTCATGGCACCAACTATCAGACACCCCCAACAGTTGATTCCAGTCTCCTGCCAGATTATCCAGCATATGGCTAGAAAAAGAGAAAGAAACAGATGAAATAGAGGTGCAGATGGGAACATGATATGACCAGTTTTTGTTGTGAATGAAGGGTCATGAGATACCCAGACCCTGGACAACGAGAGAAGGATAGTGGGTATATCTGGGTATAGTATTGGCAACTATGGTGGACTAGGAAGATCAAAGCTTTCTCGTAAGGAGGAGGAAAGAGGAAGTGATGAGGAAACAAGTTTCTCCAGATGCCTACCATACCTAGCAGGTCTTGTCTTGTGAGTAGCACAGCAGTCTTTAGCTCCGGGACCTTCAGCCGTGACAGGAAAAGAGCAGGGAGTTGCAGTAAAGGAACCTGGCTCAAGATCAGGGCAAGAATAAGCATAGAAGTCCCCTTGACTTACAACATATAGTGGCACGTGGTAAACATTCCTATTGCAAAAGAAAAAGGAAGAAGATAGGATTCTGCTCAAAGAAAGAATGACAACCTAACAGTCCAAACGTTAAATTTTATAGCACCCTGTCAAATTCTTAGGGCAGGTTGTGGCCAGATGTAAAATCCAAAGGTCTTGGGCAGCCTGCTGTTATGCCCTGACTGGTTGAAACCTACTTGGCCTCTTTCTTCAGATGGCTTTACTTGTGGCTTCAGAGACATATTGTCTGACTTCTTAGGTCTTCCTTTGAAATCTGGTGAATACCTCTACAATCCTACATTTGCATTCTACATGCCTGAAAAACCAGCACCATATGGATGATACCCTGGTCTGTCATCAACTCAAGCAGTAGCCTGGCCCCCTTGATTCTAGAAGGCTCTGGATACCTGGATAAGTGAATTTGTTGCAGCTCTGGAACTCTATTTTCAAAGTTCTGTGGTTGTAGGATTTATCTTCGTACAATCTTGAGGAAGAAGTTTGGTCTGTGCATTTCCCAAATGCCTTCAAGGCATTTGTTCTATTGTCCTCATACAGAACACTTGGCTACTTCTTCTTTCTTTCTTTTTTTAAAAAATATTTATTTATTTATTTATTTATTTATTTATTTATTTATTTATCTATTTATTTGGTACAGGGTCTCACTACTCAGCTCAGACTCATAGTGATCCTCCTATCTCAGCCTCTCCAGACCTGGAATTGCAGGCATGTACTACAACACCTGGTTTCTTAGCTGGCTTGGCCAGCCCCAGGGTGGGGCCAACAAGCATGTGGTAGTGGGGGTTGAACCCTGGTCCTTGTGCTTTCCAGACAGGCACTTAGCCCACCAAGCTATTGCCCTGGCCCCTGGCTTCTTTTTGATGCTAATTTTGTCAACAGTGTCACTCCCTATGGCTGTCATTTTATAAGCTATTACTTTTCTGGTGAAACTACAAACATTTACATCTTTTGGCGCTATTATTTCTTCTTGATTCTCCCTATAAATCTGGATAAAAGCAACAATCAATACCCATGCCACAGCCTGAACATTACACTTCTTTAAAATTTCCTTCCCTGGGTTATTTAGTCTACCATCTTTAAATTCACTTCACACGAAGTCTTAGGTCAAGGGCAAAACATAAATTCTTTGCCAGAATGAAACATCCATGGCCTATAGTCCAGTTTCTAATTCAGTCTTCATTTCCATGTGAAATCTTGTGAGCCTGGCCTTTACTATCTGCTCTACTATCAATATTCTAGTCTTCTCAGCTCAAGCCATAATTGCTCTACAAGTTTGTCTTCAAGCATTCTAGGATTTCTCCAATCAGTGCTACAAAGCTTTCTGAACTCCTTCTAAACGTCTCAAAGGTCTCTACACCCCATGGCCAGGTACAGACAAAGCAATTTCTCCCCTATTGTTCTGGTACCAATTTTTTTTGTACTAGTCACTTCCACATCTGGGACAAACACTTCTAGTGATACCCCTCAGAGTGTTACAATATAAACTTAGTAAATACTATAATGTCTGGGGCTAGATAGAGGAAATCTACCTGATATCTTTAGCCAACACCCATAACGCAAAAGAGAAATTCATGTGGCTCAATGGGCTCAGTCCATGGTCAGCGGGCTCTAAGATGAAAGTGACAGGGCAACTGGAGATGGCAAGTGAAAGCTGGCTGCCAAATGGAAGCTAGGAGGCAGAAAGAGGAGGAGGGGAGGGAACAAAAATATGCCATTCCAGGTCTAGCTTCCACTGACACACCTGCTTCAACCAGGCTCCCTGCCAGGCAGTCAGCCATGAAAGCACTGCTTGACTTAGCCTAGCACTTCCACAACCTGAAGACTTTTCATAAATCCCACCTATGAATGAATACGTGAGACTTGGTGGTGGTGGGGAACAGGGAACTATAAGACGCACGCGCATGTGCACGCATACACACACACACACACACACACACACAGTTGTTTACCTAAGTGCTCATGTGAGCACACAAACATAAATTTCTTTTTTTTTTTTTTTTTTTTTTTTTGGTTTTAAGGGCATTATCTCACGACTTCTAAAAATGATGAATTAACAGAAAAAAAGAAAGTATTTATCTTTTACTTTTGGTGTGGCCTTTAACATCTGTACCACTGAGAAATTAAATAATCTATTAGAGAAAATTATTCACAGAGGATGCCACCTAAGACATGTGCTAAAAATGTGAAACAATGTAATCAGTGAAAGGGTGAATCTGTGTCATAATCTGTGGGCACCAAAGCATTGCACAACAGGTTGTTGGGGAATACAATAGTATGGAAATCAGGCTAGTATCTATTTCTGAACATAAATAATTTTAACATCTGTAAATGTGTGACAGTAGACATTATTTGCCTCCAGTTACGATGCAAAAAGAAGATCACACCCTTTTATGAAACACCCTCACAGGAAAGGTGTACCTCACAGAAAAGAGGTACACCTACAGTTTGTAAAAGCTTTGGAGCTTATATTCATATTTCTAGGTTATGAACAACTATAGATAATATGGGAACAAATTATAAGAATCTAGGGTTATAACTTGCTAAATTGACAATGTTGTATGCCAGAAAAGTGTTCCAGTTTTCTAATGAAACATTCAGAAAGGCAAGGGAAAAATAGCACTATCATGGAATATATAACTTGAAGACAGCAGCACACCATAAAAAAGTTTTCTGGTGAGTCAGGTCTATGTTTTATTGCAAAGCATTTTTGGTGGCTTTTAGGATGATTACAAAATAGGAATTTTTGTGAACTATGAGGTTTTAGACTGAGTGATGTCAAGCCTTGGGGAACTCTGAGGTTCCTCTACAGTCTCCAAAGTAAATCTTAATTAGCTATTTGCTGCCCTTAACCCCCTTTTATACAAAGTCCTTAGCAGTCAAGGATCCAGCTTTCTATAAAGCACGGATGGGAAGCTTCGCTAATGCCCCATTTCATTGGACATGTAGCAAATTTCACATTGTACCACATGAATATGTATACCTACTATTTGTCAGTTAAAAATAAAATTAAGCAGTAAGATAATTTTTAAACTAGGGAAAAAAGAAGTGTATAATGCAGTCATAGGACATTCTGCAGTCCAAAGGAAATTCCTTCTGGCCACAGCCAGCCAGAAGGCAGCTTACTCCTGTGGTTTCACCAGACATCCTGATTAAAAGGAATGTCTTATGCTGTGACACCAAAAGACAAAAAAGGGGAAAGAGTGGCTTTCTTTTTGAGAAAATTTTTCTGTGTCACAACTCGTGTCTCCTCTATGCCCTCACAGTGTAACAACATTCAATCGTGGGGACTGCAGAGTGAACTCTCACACTACCTTGGAGTGAAACCAGGGAACAAAAGCAGAAAGCTACTTACAACACAGTATTTGTCCTCTCTGTTTCACCCATTAATGTTTTCGTGTACAGGAAATCATAGGGTGTTCAAGCTTGTGTGTCTGGGTTACTTTACTTACCATAGCAGCTTTTCATGTATCCGCTGGCCCTCCAAGGTCCCGGCTCCCCCCACTATGCAGCCTATCATCTCAACTGGATCTTATAGGCCTTTAGCTGGCTGTACATCCAGCAAGGGAATTTCCCAAGGAGAATTTGCCCCAGTGCAGCACAGGGGGTGTAGAAATTCCAGCTGTGATGCAATTAGGAATATATCTTTAGAGGTAGACCTAATACAGTGTTAGTAGAAGGCTACTCACTGATTCTTCTTTGGAATTCTTACGGCCTTTTGGACTCCAGTATGATGTCAATGACTCATATTTACTAGCTTCATGTTTCTAGAAAAATATAGTTCTCCTGAAAAACATATGAAAAATATAAAAGTTATAGCTCTGAAATATGTGTAAATTGTTACATACTCAAACCAGAATCGAGACAAACATGAGGTACAGAATTACCTGAAATTATCTCTTTTTTTCCTCCAAACAATAGTCAATTGGTATGTAGTGTATTTAAACCTATGCTAACCTGCCTTGCTTTACGCTAAGAAAACTACAATATGCCCCAGTTTTCCTTTCTGCCTGTCTGCCACATACACAATCATCAGCCATACTGTTTGCAGAATTTATTCCTTAAAAAAAAGAGTTAACAAATGCTGCCCAAGTTACTCAATTGTTTACAACTTTATATTCATTTCTATTAAGCCTTTATGCTAGTCTCCAAGCATCTACTATGCCATTAAGTTTTCTTACGACTTAACTGTCATCTTTCTCTCTAGATTCATTTTCATTATTCCAATACCAGCTACAACTCACAATTTACTGGCACTAAATTATGTACAAGTCCCAATGCCAAAAGCTTTCTCAATTCCCAAAGATACTGTTTGACTTCCTACAATGATACTCTCCAGTGCTGTGCATAAGAACCAAGTAGGAAGGAAGCTACACAGTAGACAGCTGTGCTCTGTGCCCAGGGGTTTGGATTCAGTGGGCTAGAGATGCACTCAAAGACATGCACAAGTAGCAGCAGCACTTGTATTACATTTGGGGAACACTACTTTGCACCCTAAAATAAGCTGTTATTTTCCTTCAAAAAAACATTCTATCCTCTTTGCAAATATTTGACCAGGCAGATCTAATCCTTGCTGATGAAGCATTCTTGACTTCTTCAAGCTATTTTAGTGATTTATCATCAGGGCCTGGCTAAGTCCAAAACAACTTTCTAGCTGTATTAATGCCAAACCTAACGATTTGCCTGGAAGCTTTTCTGTTAAGGTATCTAAATTGTTCATTTAAAATTAATAGGCCATTTTCAAATTTTAAGTATGTTGCTATACCTACTTTGTACTACATAGCAAATAAAATATAAGGCCCAAATTGAAAGCAATCCATAGTTTCATCACTAAGTTATGAATAAACACATTTTCTTGAGATGAAAATGGGTTAGACAAGAGATAGAAGCATCTTAATGTTTTTTTTTTTAGAGCAGAATAGATTTATTGGGGAAAAGAAAGCTTCTATCCAAGAGAGGGACAGAAGGGGGGGGGGTCCCAAGCCAGTTGTCCCCCTTAATGTTCTCATTGTATGCTGACAACCTCTATATCACATTATAGGAACTTATTCTTGCCTAAGAATGCATGAAAATTTCTATTACAATGGGGTTTAATTAACATAAACCACTTCTCTATTATGACAACATTACATTGTACCATTGTCTTAGTTACTCTTCTCTCATTGCTGGGACAAATACCTGACACGAAAAATGAGAGAAAGAAAGGTTTATTTAGCTCACAGTTACTAAAGATTTCAGTCCATATTCAGCTGGCTCCAAGGCAGAGAGGCAGATGGCAGAGGGCAACCTTGATGGTGGGCAAGAGCAAGAGCACTAGGAGAGAGCTAACAGCTGCTCAAGAGCTAACTTATCTTCCTACCTTGCACTGAAATATGAATCACCTGCCCCAGGGGAAAAGCAGCACCCACTTCCACAAAAACCAATTACAAATTCCAGAAGCAGCCCCATGACTGCAAGAGTCTTTGGGGGGACACCTATGCACAAACTACAATAATCATGATTTTAATTCATGTTTCCAAACTTATTACAAAACAAACTTCTTTTTGCATAAGTTTAAGGTGTACAATATATTATTTTAGTATGTATCTCCTTGATAAAATTACTACTACAGTAAATAATTTAACATACTTATTGCCTTCCCTAGTTATTTGTTTATTCTGGCAAGAACATCTAAAACCAACTCTTCATAAAATGTTATACAAGATTATGAACTCCAGTGCTCTTGCTGTATAATAGCACTGCAGACCTATTTGTACTACAGAGCTACAGTCTCCACCCTGAGTTACATCTCCCAGTCCCTCTCTCTCTCTCTGCCCCAAGAAATCATTGTTTAAACTTTGCTTCTATGTAGTTGGCTCTTTTCCACAGATTTCACACATAAATTAGATTATGTAATATTTTCTTCGGTGTCTTCCTCACTTCGCTGAATATAATGTCCGTCAGGACAGCACATAGTGCTACACACAGGAGACTCTACTTTATAAGGCTGAAATATATATATATATATATATATATATATTCAATAATTTGATTAATACATAATTTAATATAAATTCATTGATATATATCAGTTTTTAATTTATTAGTTGTTGAATTGAACATTTAGGTTCTTTCTCCATGAACAATAGCGGGATTGCTAGCTCATGCAGTAGCTGTTTTTCCAAGCCCTTAAAGTCTCCATGCCATGCAGTGTAAGATCTACACTGATGTGTTTCCTTTCTCTCTGATCCCTCCTCAGCAGCTTTGTTTTTTTGACATCTAAACACTAGCCGTTCTAGTGAGGCTTGGTTGCATTTTACCATAGCTTTGGTTCATATTTTCTTTATGATTTCTAATTGGAAGAACTTTTTTTCTGTTTAAAATACAATTTGTTAAGATTGAGTTGACATACAGTAAAGTGCACCGTGTAAAGTGTACGCTTTGGCAAGTGCTAGTGCCCAGGGCAGCTGGGAACGGGCAAGAGCGAGCAAGCCTGCCAGCCCCTGCAGCCTTCCATGCCCATTTGTAATCTCCCGTCCCAGGAAAAGCTGGTGTGCTTTCTGTCCTCATGTATTAGCTGGCAGTTTCTGGAATTTTATGAAACTAGAACAACACAGCCTGTAGGCTTTTTTTAAAAAAAAAAAAAAAGATATATTCAGGTATACTTGATATACAGTGGCATTTACTTGTTCTAATTGTGTGCATTCACTAGGGTTCTCCCGAGAAGTAAAACTAATCAGGTGTGTATGTGCAAATATATGTGTGTGAAAGAGAGACAGAGACAGAGAGATAGAGATAAAATGATTAGTTTTAGGGACTGGATTACACAATTGGAAGACTGCAAAATTTGAAATGTGTAGGGAAGACTCCAAGCTGGAGAGAAGCAGGAGTTAATTATAATCTCAAAATAGAAATTTCTTTTCTTGAAAATCTTGGTTTTTTTGGGGGGGAATTTATTTATATTTAATTGAAAAATGGACAATGCTCATTGTCAATAGGAATGATTTTAACACAGCCAAACCAATGAAATATTGCAGAGCAGTCTCTCACACTACATTGGCGTGAAACCGGAGAGCACCAACAGAAACATAATTACAACAGCATATTTGTCCCTGCTGTTGTGCCTATTAATGTCTTCGTGTATGGGAAATCACTGTTCAAGCTTGTGTGTCTGGTTTACTGCACTTAACATAGCACCTTTTCATGTATCCGTTGGCTACTTCTTTCTTACGTATTCAGTACAGGGTCTACAGGGTCTCACTACACAGATCAGACTCGTAGTGATCCTTTTGCTTTCAGCCTCCCAAGAGCTGGGATTGCAGACACGCACCACCATGCGAAGTCTCAGTGCACCCCAGGAGCAGGGTCACCACACATCAGGGATCGACCCCAGTCCCTATGTCTGCCTAAGTAGCCACCTTAATCTGCTGAGCTATCTGTTGTCTACTTTGTATTTGTTCTTTAGAAAAATATTTGTCCAGGTCTTTTGTTTGCTCAGTTTTTGCTATTGAGTTGTGTGAATTCCTTATATATTATCCACATTACTACTTAGCAAATATATGGCTTACATATACATCCTACCAAATTACCAGATGTCTTTGTTTGTCAGTAACATTTTTTGCTATCAAGAAGTTTCTTAGCTTGATGTAATCCCATTTGTTTATTTTTGCTTAAGTTTTTGCTGGTTAGCAAAGAAATCACTGATGAGGCCAATATGAAGATCTTTTTATTGTTTTGTTTTCTCCTGAAAATATTGAGATTTCAAGCCGGGCATGGTGGCACACACCTGTAATCCCAGCACTTGGGAGGCTGAGGCAGGAGGATTGGTGTGAGTTCAAGACCAGCCTGGGCTACAAAAGTGAGTTCAAGGTCAGCATGAGCTGTACAACAAGACCCTGTCTCAAAAAGACAAAAAATAAATAAAAATAAAAAATGTTGAGATTTCAGACCTTGTGTATATATTTTCAATTTATTCTGAATAGAGTCCACTGTCACTCTTTTGCATAAGATAATCATTTTCCCAGTTCCATTTGTTGAAAAAACTGCATTTTCTCCATCATGTCTTGTTGGTGGTTTTCATCGGAAACTAGCTGACTTAGTAGAACATAAGTCTATTTCTGAGCTCCTCTTTTGGTTACTGTTATTTTATAGTATAATTTAAAATCAGAATGCTTAATGCTTCCAATTTTACTTTTCTCTGTCAAGATTGGTTTGTCTAGTGGGGCCTTTTGAGATTCCATATGAATTTTAGAATTATTCTATTTCTATGAAAAATACCATTGAAATTTTGATAGAGACTGTATCACATTTGCATGTCACTTCAGGTATAGTGAACATTTTAGTAATATTGACTCTCTGGTTTAAAACTGTAGGATATCTTTCCACATATTTGTGTCTACTTTAATTTCTTTTATTAAGATTGTATTTCTGAATTCTTCCACTTAAGATTCAAATTTTGAGATGCATCCATTAATCTAAAAATGCCCAAAATTTATCCTTCTTTATGCACAGTAGTACTCCATTGTATATAAATACTACATTCAAAAAGTTATTCATCTGTTTATTATATACGGGCTATTTCTAAGAATTAGCTACTGTAAGTTATGCTGCTATCCATATGGGTATGCATGTATCACTGGGTTACAATGACTTTAACTCTCTCAGGAGATACATAGTAGCAGAGCTGGGCCAAATAGGACTTCTAGTTTTAGTTTTTGGAGGAATATCCATACTGATTTCCACAGTAGTTGTACTGACTTAAACTTGAGCAAACAACAGAGAAGTCTTGCTTTTGCCTCACAGCTTTGCTAGGATATTGGTCTTGTTTTATTTAAGGTTATTGAATCTGAATCTGTTCATAAGTAACATTGCTAGGTATACTTGGAATGAATGACAACTTTTATGATTATGTTTTTATTTTCTTGGATTATGAAAAGCATTTGCATTACTTCTATATTGTAGAAGCTATTGAGACTTTCTTTGTGACCTGATGTAAAATAAAATTTCATTTGCTATTGAAAAGAAAAACATGTTCTCATCAAGCTATATATTTACTATTAATATATGTTAATGTAATTTATACCTATTATTTAGAATATATATTATATATGTATATATACATGTCATTATTTGTTGAATGTTACAGATCTTATATTTGAGCACTGAATCAAAATGTTTTTCACGTACATTTTCTAGGAATATTTGTTTCTTTTTTACTTTGTTTTGATGGCAGACACTAGGGATTAAACACACTAAGCTATATTTTTGGCTGTTGGGGACCATGAATTATAAATGGAGTCTAGAGAATGCCCTTGGGCCATATTGGAATGCAGATCGCTCAGAGGCACAGGTACCTACCCAGTGAGCACCAGGACCCAAGTTTGATCTCTGACCCCACATGCCATGCGATCTCAGCCCCCAGGCCTGGGTGTGCTGTCGCGGATTGAAACTGTGTGTGGTGGAACACGCCAGTAATCTCAACACTCAGGGTTTGAGTCAGGAGGATCTGTGTGAGTTCAAAGACCAGCCAGGGGCCACAAAAGTGAGCACAAGGCTAACTTGAACTGCGAAGTGAGATACTGTCTCAAAACAAAACAAAACAAACAAACAAAATAAATAAATAGATAAATAGGAAGAAAGAAAGAAGAAACTATGCCCTTTTCTGGTCACAACTGGAAACCCTGGGGCCACTGACTTGTGTGGTGCTAACAGGCCAAGGTAAGATGGCCGAAGACACCTGAAGAAACTACAGTTTACTCATTCTCTCCCCTCCCCCCATTGCAAGAATGCTTCAGGTGAGTTAATACACCAAGGTTTTCTTCCTAAAATTATGGAGAAAAAGGTGCAGGTCTTCTTTTCTTTTCCTCTTCTACAATTATAGATTCTAGAGCTAAGCACACACGATGACCCTCATGAGCATCGTCCATATATATTGTCATTTCCTCTTTCAGGCCGTTAACTTCATTTTCATGTTTTAAATTGTACGATTTCCCAGTTGTTTCAATCACTTGAATAAAACCTTCTGTTTTGTGTATCTTTGTTCCATCATATAACCAAACCTCAAAATCAGCATCAGGACAATTCTCTATCAAAATACATTTAACATATCTTATAATATAGGTGATTTTGGGAGACTTAGATCTCACAAGCTATACAGATCAAGAAGCATCCTGTACCATAAAAGATATGTGCTGAGAACAAAGTGGAATGAAATTTGAGTCACTTACTGAACATAAAGATCATAAAATGAAGCAGGATGTCTAGCTTTGTTCTGAGGGTGTACACCTGCAATTTACTCTGTTCATCCATATGTGTCAAACATTTTTTTTTTTTTTTTTGGTCTTCTTTGAGACAGGGTCTCACTATGCAGTTCAGGTTGGCTTTGAGCTCACTTTTGTAGCCCAGGCTGGTCTCGAACTCACATGGATCCTCCTGCCTCAGCCTACCAAGTGCTGGGATTACAGGCGTGCGCCACCACGCCCAGCTTGTGTCAAACATTTTTTAAGCAAGCATATAAATGGCATGTGGTGTGATTGTGTTTTTACTGTGTTCCCTCTCAAACACTGAGAATCATGGACAAAACAAGTTGTTTTGGGAATTTGTGACAGGCAATGTGTACTTAAGTAATGTGTTTTAAGTAACATATAAACATATATATTTGTTTTATATTTATTTTTGTAGCACTTATTAAGGAGCAATTCTGCAAATATATTTTATAAAAAAATAAACATGCTAATTACTTTTTATCTTCCCAGCCCACATAGTCGCCATTACTATTCCCAGAACTCCATGGAAAGCCTTCAGGGCATAAGATGTTATCTTTCTCCTTGAATTTCAGCTTTCTAGGATTCCCAAATCACTGCTGTCCCTGGGCTTTGTTTTATTGCTCTTTTTCTCTTAAGATGCTAATTACATACCTCTGTACTTCTCACTGTTTGTGGGAGTATAGACTGGTACACCCACTGCAGAAATCAGTGTGGAGATTCCTTAAAAACTAGGAATGGAGGTTCTTGTCATTCCTTTCCTTTGTATCTTCCTAAAAGGGATTAAAAGCATAAAGCTACAGTGATATATCTGGACCCAGGTTTATAGAAGCATAGTTTATAATAGCAAAATTTTGAAAACAACCCCAATGTCTATCGATCAGTTGATGAAAACAGATAGAAAAGATGTGATCTTTTCTCATAAACAGTGGAATATTATTACTCAACCATAATAATCGATAAACTGGGGACATTTCTGGCTAAAATGCATGGTCCTTGAAACCAATTTGTTGAAATAAGTTAGACTATGCCAAACTAAAACTAATATATATGTATATATATATATCGCTATGCACTAAGTCAAAACAAAAAAATCAAAATGTATCAAATACCTAAATATCAAAACAGAAAAACATAATCTACTGGAAGAGAAAAAGATGCAGAACTCTTGAAGCCATAACTGTAGCCAAAGATTCCATGAACAAAACTCCAGCTACATACTGCAAAGAATCAACACCTGGGATTTGACTGTACTAGAAAGCTTTTTGCCCAGCAAAGCAAGCCAAGAGTGAAGCGACATCCCACAGAGTGGGAAAAAGTCTTAAGGAGTTGCTATTCAGATAAAGAACCACGTGCGGTCCTGCATGCTTTGCAGGTGCTGTGGGGCACGCTGAGCCAGGACAGAGTACTAGCATAATGGCTCATGCCTTTAATCCCAGCACAGGCGAAGTTGAAAAGAGTAGGATTGCTACAAGTCCAAGCTGAGTATTAAAACCCTATACCAAATACGTAAATGAAAAAAAAAAAATTCAGGTAGATAAAGAACTAATATCTAGAATATATAGAATTGAAAACCAATCAGGCTCTCAAATTTAAAGACTCAATCCAAGAATCTGAAGTAAAGTGATTTCTTAATCTTTGAAGAGAACTTTATATTGTATTTCATATTTAAGGTAAACGAATGTATATATGCTTGGTAGTATTTGCCACTTTTGTCTGATGTTTCTCAAATTTCACATTCGTGAATTCTTTCTATAAGAAGCATATTTTGAATCAGTTATGTTGGTTCTATGACATTTTCCTCACTCCTGTCCAAATATACAAATAGAGATGCAGTATTATTGAAACTACATGGGAGCTGGGCATGGTGGCTCACGCCTGTAATCCCAGCACTCAGGAGGCTGAGGCAGGAGGATTGTTGCGAGTTCGAGACCAGCCTGGGCTACAAAAGTGAGCTCAAGGCCAGCCTCAACTGCATAGCGAGACCCTGTCTCAAAAAGACAAAAAAAAAAAAAAAGAAACCACATGCGCAGTGAAAATATTTTATCCTGAGTGGTGTATGGCTATCATGACACTTTGCTTTTCTCTTCATTTCTCTTGCAGTGGTACATTTATTTTCATAAGATGTAGTATAAGATGTAGTGTCTTTATTTACTTTATTTTTGTTTATAGGAGCTTTGAAGTAACATATTTATGCAATAAAATGTGCAGTTATATGAAGTACAATATAATAATTTTTTTTTTTCCAGAACCGGGGATTGAACTAAGGCCCTTATGCTTGACAGGCAGGTGCTTATTCTACTGAGCTATCTCCCTAGCCCCCAATATAATACATTTTGATGAAGTCATCCAATCAAGTGATTCATGCTCCTATGAAGATAAAGACAAATACATCAATCATCTAAAAACTTTATTTTGTCTATTCAAAAACTTTCTTTTCCTGAGGAAATTCACAATTTATCATTATGAATTTGTATCATCTAGAAATGGTATATACTTGTATCATAGAGAATGTATTTTCATTTGCCTTTTCCATCAGTATAATTATTTTAATATTATCCCATGTTTATCCCTTTTATTGTATTCTGTAGGTACACCACATTTTGTTTATTCATTCACTCATGGATAAACATGTGAGGCATTTTCAACTTTTTTATACATTTTCAGTTTTTTTAATTAGAACAGATAAAATTTCTGTGTGCACTTATGTACCATTTTTCTGTGCATACATATGTACTTTTTGAAGTTATTTTTCAAAATTATTTGCTTATTTATTTGGTACATGATCTTGCTACACACCTCAGACCCCTAGTGATCTTCCTGTCTCAGCCTCTCCAGTGCTAGGATTACAGGTGTGTGCCACCAGGTCTGGTTTTGGGGGCCAGCAGGGAGTGCCCATGGCTCAGGGACTAGCATGGCATGCAGTACCATGGAAGGAACTCAGGTCCTTGCACCTGCCAGGCAGAAGCTTAGACTGAGCTAAAACTGAGCTAACTCCTTGGGCCCACACATGTACTTCTACACATAGCGGGGAAGTGTTAGGTCATATGGTGGTTGTATGTTTGACTTTTTAGAAAGCAGCAAAATTTTTTGCAAAGTTTGTTCAAGTTTGCAATGTACCTAGTGGTACATGAGTAGTCTAGCTGTAAACATCACAAGTACCCAAGTGCATGCTCAGTCTGCCTAATGTTAGCTATGTTTGCCACGTGGTCCAAAGACCTTAGCTGCTGCTACCTTACTCTAAAAGAAGTTGTCTTTGCTCTATCAGGAAGATGTGTTGGCATATCTCAGTATATTTCCTTTGGAGAACAGCAGTCCAAATATCTATTCACTTCTTTTAAAGTTCCAGCTGATGTTCATAAGACTTCTTGCCATTTTTTCTGTGTGCAGAGGGGTCTGTTCTCTGAGTTTGTAGTCATATTTTTATGCTGCTCTCTTTGTGGGTCCCTGGTGTTTCTCTTTATTTTTCTGCCTGTCATAGCTGCTACAAACCTTACTCCTAGAAGGCTTAGAGACCTTGAAAGAAGTGTCTTTATTTTATTTCTCCCTTGCCGAGGCCCATAGCTTGCATGGGCATGATGGTGCCTGACACTGCTTCTGCGCCCCCCGTATCCTCCTCTGTTATTCTACACGCCCATGCAAAGACGTCTGAAATCAAATATCTTACATGAAACTAGCTATCACACGAAACTGGCTTCAAGGGATTCCTGTGACCACCTGAAGCCAAACCAGGAAGAGGGAGTTTCGCTTGAACTTTGCCCCTCATTCATGAAAGTCATCCCAGTCCTGGTCTGTGGCTCCCATCTGTGCCTAGAAATGACCCTTAGTCAACACAGGAAACTTTGCGTTGAAAGTTTCCCACTGAGTCTCTGCAGAGTGAACTATGTATAGCCCACACACAAAGGCCCAGTTCAGCATTTAAAAAGACAGTATTATCAAGGGCAAGAGCAACACCTTTAAATTATATTGTCTTTCCATAGAACCTGCAGGAAGAACAGAAAGCGGGGCAGAGGACTGACTGAGTCAGAGAACAAACAGAAAAGCAATTAAAATAGGTACAGGGTGATTGGATGATCACCTATCATTCTATTTAGAACAATCCTTAACTACTTTTATGTAACGATTGCCCTTATACTCTATCATGCTTTAGGGATCTTTTATATTTTTAGCTCTACATGTAGTCTCTACTACATTCCTGGGAGTCAGTCACAGGATTTTACTTCTGGGATGTGGGACTCCCTTATCTGTAAGAAGCTCCATAATTTCCCTCCTGCTCTTACCATCAAAACCATACCTTATTTATAGTTGCTACAGCATAATGGTAATGCTCTATTAGTGTAGGGCTAACTGACATAAACAATGTATGTATGCTTGTGTTCCCATGTTGAATTTGAGCTTCCTAGTGGTAGGAGTCTTTTGTCCTTATCTTTAGTTTTCTCAGGACAGGAAGTTTAACTGGTAATGCTGCCCTCTCCTCTCTCCTTAAATAGCTCTTGGTCCAGGACCATGGATCTAATGGGTGACTTTTAATTTTATCTTCCCTACCATTACCTTGGCATCGAGGAGATCCTGCCTGCTTCTGTCTGAAATTTTCCTTTTTATTAAAATTGAAAACTCAGCTCTACTCCAGTCTTTCTATCTCTGTGGCTTCTCCTTCTTCACCTTTTAGGTGGATCCTCTTCTCTGAAATGGTGGCTGTAGCCTAATTAGCATATCAAGAAACAGAGTACAATGAACAAAGCCCAGGGACAGAAGTGGTCTGTTACTGAGAATCCTGGAAAGCTGGGACTCCAGGTGATAGACAGTAGCTTCACCTGCGGGCTCTCTGTTAGTTGCTTTCTCTCTTCCTTGGAATGTATATCTGTATGAACCTAGTAATAAGGAAAAGGTGGAAGTTACTAGAGCGCATGGTCACATTGGTGACTATGCATGTGTCCTCCTTCACTAAAGTGTTATGCATGAGATCACGCTCACTAGCCCAAAATAAAACTGAGATGCTGCTTTTGGGGTTCTTTGCTCACTGAGAGACGAATCTCAGTGAGTCCTCTGAGCTACCTTCATTGGGTCTTCTCCTGGTTTTTTTGGGGGGGCGGGCACCGACTCATAATATACAATGGCTGGCACTTTTCTAGGGTCTGTCAGCAGCGGTCTTTCCTTCGTATTTTGTCTTGGTCAACAAATCAATTTTTTCTATGCTTCAGTAGAGCTTTTCATCATAGATCTTCCTGCAATATTTTATATCATATTCATTTTATTATTGAAGATCTGATTGGCTTTTAATTCAATTTCAATTTTAATAATTATATATATATAAATACATATACAAGATAGTTAAGACATTTGTACTGTTTGCTATTAGTCATTGAAAGGAAAGGTTTATGCCTATGTCATTTGACCAATTTTCATGCCTATATTTTATACTCTGAGGCATTGCTTTGAAGTTAACAATACAATAGCATAACAATGGCTAGTACATTGTTATGCTTCTACAATATTTCTTTGAAATTTTATACCATTATTTTTAATGTTTATTTTCTTTACCTTAAAATTTAAAAACAAATTCTTTAAAGAAATAATGAAAATAATCATGCTTCAAACACTGACTCAGCTGAATTCCTTCCTGATCTTTCTATCCAGAACAAGTCAACCTTGATTCTGTAGAATCAGCAATTTTTATGCACAGTTCCAGCATCACTTTTATTATGTTGCTAACAAATCACTTTTCCTACTGACTTTGGGAGCTACCAGAGGGCAGAGCTCTGTATAATCTACTCTGCATTTCCAGTACAGTGCACGGTCTATGTGGGTGCTCAGTGTGTTAAGTGACAGAGAGTGCACTTAATCAGATAAGCAGCACCAAGCTAAATGCTATCTAACTGTGTTATTGAAACTGCTTTCCTCATCACATCCAGTTCATATAGCTACAGAAGCTGTAAGATTACACAGAACACCAGTGCCAGATGCATTTAGATAACTGGTAAATTTAGTCTAAAAACCTTTTCATTATATCTACTTATACCGTACATAAATTCATGTAAAACTGGAAGAAAATTTCCTCCAGCCAATTTTAAGTTTCGGTTTCCATCACTTTTTTGATTTTTTTTTCTTTTAAATGAAAGAGAACCTAAAAAACAAACTTCCAAAACAATATGATGGGAGGGCAACAATAGTTAATACTTGAATATTATTATCTTTAAGTGAATTATTTTTATGATCTTTAAATCTTTCCACTTACAACCATCATATCCTCTTTATTTTATTTCATTGCACTTAATAAGAAATAACGTGATAGTTTCAAAACACGTTAGAAGTACATTTCCAATATTGGATACAATTCCTATTGTCCTCCTAGTAGTTATACAGAGCATGGGGTGTAGATGTGATCATTTTTCTAATCATTATTGATACAAAAAAGTTTCTTCTTATTGAACTAAGAAAAAGTAGTTGTACGCATAATCTAATGTTCCATAATCGCAGTGGGTTATTGGCAATGATTGCCAGTTTTGCCATGCCCTCTTTATATACTTTTTTGTTTGTACAACATTTAATTTTTTTATTTCAAATTGGCTACAAACTTAATCTATTGAGGAACAAGAAAGAAAACCAAGGGAGAGATTACTCCTATACAGAAATAAAGTGCGGCACTATTTTTATTTATTAATGCAGTTATACTTTCAACATTCAAAAGGGAATACATAGAGGATGGACAGGGATGCAGCCCTGAAGGGTGGCCTGGGCAAGGCTGGTCCCTCTTCCTGGCCATACTCCATAAAGAAGTGAATGTGTTTGTTCCTAATATTTAGAGACAGTACAGAAATTCTCATGATAAGTCATTAGTGTTTAATAATATGTTTGAGATAATTTCTTAATGAGTTCACATACAGTGTCTGGCAAAATTGAGAACTGTCATAATGAGATTCAATGAAATTAATTGGTTGTTTAATGTTGTGATAGTCATGTCTTAGAAATACACCTGATTCCTTAATTCAAACTATCCTAAAATGGCAAAGCTGACAGAAATGATTAATTCTTGGAATACATTATCCTGTATCATCTAAAGACCAACCACATATATGTTACTTAATATAAAAAAAATTGATGATCTGAAATAATGAATTTTTTTTTTTTTTTGGTCTCCACAACTTGGATGTGAATATCTGTGAAAAAGAATCTTACTCTCGGATTCTTCCTATACTGGCATAAAAAACTGTTGATTTTATTCATTTGGCTAAGCAAGAGGGAAAAAGTGGTTTGCTTGTTATACTACCATCTTTAGAAGAACTGATGTGAGTGCCAATAAGCTCTCTTTCCCCCTGAAAGGAAGAATTAGATTATAACATGCAAGAAAACAGCTTGATATGATTGCTGGTTGTTCTCACGCATATCCTTGTGTGTGATTAGCTCTATTTCCGTAAAGCAAGTCCAGTTTTTCTTTCAGAGCTTCAAGCCTAAGATGAGAATACAATTTCCCAAAGTTGTCAATGCAGTATGTCAAGGCATTAGCAGTATTATTTATTTTATTGGCTAAAAAGGACTTATCAGTCAGGAGGAAAATCTCTGAATTTGCTTTGTTTTTCCTGAGGTATTGGGGAAGCAAAGGATTCAAGTCATAGAAACAAATGAACAAAATCGTGGTAACTGGGGTTCTTACCTAAATAGTAAGACAGAAGGAAATTTCCAAAAGCATCCCAAAGCAATAAATTATTTTTCTTTGAGTGTTTTCACAACACAGAAAACAAATCATAAAGATTTCCTTTGAAATCCTTATAATAGCTACAATAAACAGCCAACCTGCTAAGTTCACTTATAACTCCAAAATGTAGCCCTGAAGTTGCTCCTTTCTAACTTTCTCAAGAGAAGGTGCTTATCTTAACAACTGGAGCAAGCTTTACAGTTTTGATTAAAATCCTAAGTTTGGTTCAGTATAGAGGACTTGCTGAGCCAATTCAAAGGGTGAATTCATTGCTGGAAAGCTAGAATTTACTCTGCTGAGTACTTCTTATTTTTAACCATCCAGGTTATTTGGGATTTTGTGCATCTGAAGCGGATCTCCATTTAGTACTCTGTTTTCTTTACCCAAGAATGCAAAATAGTTTAAAGACTGACTCAAATGAAAATTGTAGGATGAATTCAAGGCTAAGAACAATGCAAACAGATGAAAAGGAAAGAAAAAAAAGAACAAAACAACAATAACAAAATTGAGAGCTTTGTGTTCGTTTATTTTCAAGGGCCAGTAACCCTTAATTAAAGAAGATGAAGGAGAAACGTAGTAGGGAGATCATATTGCCCCAAGAAATTTTGATAATTCAAGAAGTCATTTTAAATCAGCATCCTTATTCCAAACAAACAAAAGAATGCATAGAAACTTCTTTGTAAAAGACAAAAACTAGTCTAAATATCTCATTGACTATAATTGGTACGGAAATTACATGTGTTAAAGAGAAGATAAAGCAATGTGCTTTAATATTTAAGGGAATAAACATTAGGTACACATTTCCACACATATACACACTAAGCCTCATAATAG
Source organism: Myocastor coypus (assembly GCA_004027025.1). Taxonomy (NCBI): domain Eukaryota; kingdom Metazoa; phylum Chordata; class Mammalia; order Rodentia; family Myocastoridae; genus Myocastor; species Myocastor coypus. The sequence continues at coordinate 29,133 of PVJA010003411.1, read as the reverse complement.
TAATAATAATAATTGAAGTGACACCACTAAAAGAATTTACCATACTTCTAGAGATAACCCATGTCTTCGGGTTGTCTAGATGTTAAAGAAGAGCAAGTGAACATTATTCTGTTTAGAAGTTTTCTTGCACTTAGTGCAAGATAAATTTTGCTGCATGTGAGCCCCAATAAATGAAGTGACTCTTGGGAGCATAGCCTTTTGACTCTGGGACGATTTTTAATAGTAGCCTAGTTAACTAGGCATAAGATCACGTTTTTGATAAACTCGGATCATATGTATGAGTAAGAATGATTAAGGAAGACAAATTTCCCATAAGAAGAAAATTATTTTGTGAGTGCTATAGACCTTAACAGAAAGAGAGAAAATCATGGAGGTTAATTCATTTTTAGTCAGAGATGACAGAAGAAATTACTGAAAGATGAATAAGCCATCTAGCTAGTTGTTGAGTTTTATTTATTCACTTTTCAGTTTAACTTTGTAGTGGTGATATATGCACCAGCTGAAAGGTCAGAAACTCGCAAATGCTCAGTAAGGTACTATTTCAGTTCCTTCTTTCTCATTGCTGGGACAAAGTACCCAACACTCAAGATTAAGGAAGAAAAGGTTTATTTAGCTCACAACTTGTGGAAGTTTCAGTCCATACTTAGGTGGCTTCAAGGCAGAGTAGCACATGGCAGAGGGCAGCCATTCAGGGCAGTGGAAAATAGCAAAACAGTAAGCAAATAGCAGGAGTAGGGGCAACAATAGTTGGGGGAAAGAGAAAGTTTCTCTTTATTATTTTGTACATCATATTCAGGATGTGAAGCCAACAGAGAGCTAGAGATTGTGGGCATGGAGGGAGAAAGAATAGAACCTGTGATGTCTAAGGGAAGGTGAGGTAATAGGAAAAAATAAAATGGAGATTTAGGGTCAGGATACTTACTTTACACAGCAATTTGATATCAAGGAAGGAGACAGTACTGAGTCTTCAGAAGTTCTGAGAGGAAGGAACACTTTGACAGAACTTGTCACTGACAGCGTGGGAATGAATCTCGGTGGAAGTCACCTGTAGGCATGAAATCATAAATGAGACAGACAGCTCCTATTTCCAAATAAAGTCTAACAGTCAAAATTTCACAGCGTAGTGATGAGCAGGTGATCAAGTTTCTCTGCAAAGTTCAGGAACCATGCCTGGGTGAAGAAAAAAAAAAAAAATGGAAGGTGTCCATGAACATAGGCAAGATTCTTCCCTTGGGTTGGCGCGTCTTCTCGGCAGCTATTAACCACCCAAGGTTTTGAGTGATTACTTGGGTTAGGGGTGAGGGCATCTCATTTCCTTCCACTCCCAAACAGTACCTTCCTGCTATTTCCTCAGTTAGTCTATGTTCCTTTTCAACAAGAACTTAAAATTTTAATGTTGTTATTGTGTTTATTTGCCCTTCTTCCCACAAACACCCTACTACTGAAACATGTTCCAAGAGGTTTATGCAAATATGTAGTTAGATGATGTAAATCAGAGCTCAGCTACACGTGATGATTTTTTTTTTTTTCTGGTGAACTGTGGGGCTTTCAGTAAATCCAGATACCTCCAAGGCACTGGAGACTGAGAGGAGCAGCTGAAGAGACACTTGGGACCGCTGGATAACCTCCGTGTGAGCATCATTTTGATCGACATGTTTTGCCATTCTTTTGAGGGAAGTGCATTCCTCACGTCTTCGTGCTCATCTCCCTTAGAACTCAAGCACATTCATGGAGGGATGCTTCTAACAGAGACTTCTTGAGAGCAGTTTTCAAATAGAGAAAGAAGTCTTGATCAACAACCTCGTTGGCAACTCCCATGATCCTCCTTCCCAAGAGAATATATAACCCATCTCCCAACCTGAAGTGCTCCCAACCTGAAGAAATATTTCAATCCATATATATAGAGTACAAAATAATTTCTTAATTCAGGTTTATTTTATTATTATCAAACAGTATAGAATGATTTGGACACAAAATTATATTCTTCCTAAGATAATACAGTTGAGAAAAACATTAACTCTACGAACTAGATCATAATACTCACAAATGGGAAATTTATTTTATATTTAAGAGTATTTTCCATGCAGAAATGTCGTGTTGCTGGTCTGAGTGAGTAGTGTGAGGGTGCAGGAATGTTTTAAAATTTGTGACTGTTTCTACTATTATAATTTATTAAAACAAAAATTTATGTAGGAAATACAGAAATATATATATTTTTCTGAAATGATGGCCATCTGAAGCTAAAACAGGTGAAGGAATTGGCATATTTAATGTTGCCCTCAATGAACTAGTGAGATGCATTTTTATTTCTTGCCCCACCTTCTTTCATCAAGTGTACTTCTTGCTTTTGTTTTTCATTCATATAGCTCAGTACCTACCATTTAACAAAGTCATCTATGTCTGGTTCCTGTGGTACATAAAAATAGAATGTTTTCTTGGCTTTTTGATCTGGCAGAAGCAGAACAAAATAAAATAATAATATCAGCCCAAAAATTTGGCTGTGGAGATCTTTTCCACAAAATACTAATAGAAAATACAAATGCAAAGCTTAGTTCTCTGGAGTAGCTTAATGGTTCTCTCTTATCTAGAAAAGCTTCCCTCAGAGTTCCAGTCCAGGGGAAAATCTCCCTCGTAGGCTTGCGTGCCTTCTGTGTCAAAATGAAGTTTCAGGGCATATTTGCTAAGTGTTCTCCAGATAGCTACCTGTCAGGTCCCAATAAGTCTTTTATTTATTTAGGCAGAGACTTCTGGGGTGCACATTTGAGAAGCTCAGTTGCTCAGTATTGAGACTAAAATCTCCAGTGTTTAAGCTGTCTTTAGTCGACATTGCTCCCGAAATTCTTGGAAACTCATCAGGCTTGTGACAAATTTTGCCCATCAGTGCAGCAGATCTTGGCCTAAAAACTGTGTCCTGATACAGACACAAGCTGGGGCTTGTCGGTGCCAGTTGCCTCCTAGCGCCTTCCTTGCTGTTCCTTCCAACCACAATATGCTAGATACTTGCTCTTTCTGGCGTTCACGGTACTTCCCAGAATAAAAAAAAAACTATGTGCACCAAGGAGTGATTGTACTCTTCTCAAGTAAATCCCACCGGAATTGGTGTCATGTCCACACATAAAAATAAGAAGAGGAAAATTCAATGATAAAGTAATCACTTACAAAACATATTTGAAAACTGTAAAGAAATCACTGAGGTAGAAAGCTTATGTAACACAAACAGCATGCCTAAATTTGAGAACAAACAGAATACACACTTTTTCCTAATGGCCCATGACACTTTTTTCAGAGTTAATGAATACAGGTTTCCTCATCGTGGTTGTGAGCTTGGGGGACTTTCTATGAGAGTCAGAATAGTAGACCTTGAAGCTGGGCTTCTTACTTTGTGATCATTAATATGACACAAGTGTCCTTATGAGACAAAATAATTGCCGCTCATCTAAAGAAAGCCTTCCTGACACTTGTTTTGGTCACCCCATAGCTTTCTGATGTGCTCAAAGCTTTATGAAACGATCAGCCTCTCTCCTTGGTGGTGTGGTCCTCCCTAGACCCTGCCTGCTGCTCTCCTTCAGTGAATCAGGAAACTTAAATTTTCTGCATTCTTTGACTTTTACCCCCATTTCTCTCATTTCTTATGGCAAAAGATGGATGCAAACCTTTCTGAAATGGTCAGGCTATCTAGCAATGGAGTCATCCATCAGTCTTAGTGTCACGAGCAGCACATCGTTTGCTCTGAAGTGCTGAAAATGGAAAGTATTCAGCACCACATAGGGAGTCTTCTTCCCCAAAGTGCAAATCCTTTTATCCTATAAATTGTCAAGGTTTATGCCGAAACATTTACTATTCACAAGAGAGACGGACACAGCTACACAAGTATTGATGGTGAACCAACCTGGTGCTGGCACGCCTGACAATGTTGCACCAAAATTCAGAACCTTACAGGCATTGCTTGATTTCAACATGTAATTATGGCAATGGTACACACAACTGGCAATCTCTTTTTTAGTTATGGTGCGTATTCTGATTTGGACTTAGCTCTAAAGTTCGCTTACGTCAGGTGCCTTCAAGCTGAAGGTAAAAAGAAGTGGAGCTGAACTGAAGTCAAAGATCACCGTGTATCCAAGACTTCATTTAAATAAGTAAACCAGAAGCTGAGTGGTTACACAGATGCTTAGCTGTGTGTGGAAAAGAGTTTTTTCTTTAATGATTCACCCTTTATGACTGTGACTGGGCATCTTATAAGCAGAACAGTAAATAGACTGCTCAACATTAACCAGGAACATGCTTCCAGGCAGCTGTTTCAAGGGTAACATTATAGATGGATTATTTTGAATGAAAGGTGAACCTTAGGAAAAATATTCAAACCATTTTCTTCATCATAAAGAAGAAAACTGGAGCTCAAAGGTGTTACTTGGATGAAAACAGTACCTCCATATGCAACTCCAAAACCTCAAGCTTCTACTCTCATTGAAGATTATTTTTTACTGAATGACTTTCTTAAGGTAGATGATATATTAAGCATGCTTAGAAAATGAATAAGTTTCAGAGACTGGGCTTATGTGAGGCATATCAACTTTTGTGGCTTAATAGGAGCATATCTGAGGTGGCAAGAATTATGCTTTCCATATAGATAAAAGGAGAAAGTGATATAAATTTATATGGAATTTATATTACTTGAGAATCTTGAGATTAAGAATCTTGGTGAATATGTAGAACTATTTCATTCAGCACTGGGGATGGAGTATTTGTTAAAAATATATATTATGGCCTGCTCAGCCTGCCCTGGAGGTGGGGCTGGCACAGCATGTGGTGCTGCTGATGGAACCACAGTCCCTGTGGTTGCCTAAGCTTTCCTAAGCAGGCACTTCAGACTGCTGAGCCATCTTACCAGCCCAGGAGGGAGTATTTTTATTCAATTTTGTTTGCCTTGCATTAACTCAGTCTATCAAATTTGAATTGATTAGCAAAGATGAGTTGGAACTAGAATTAGGATAATTTAATCAAATTACTGACTGTAACATTATGTAATGACAGGTTCATTTTAATACCTACAACACCTTCTACCACTATGACGAAGTTGACTAAGTCCACAAGAATTTGGATAATTAGAGCTGAAAAGAACTTCATGAAACACATAGGTCAACTCTTGATTTTTTTTGTGAATTTCTTAGAATGACATAAAAAGGGACATGGCTAGGATACCAATATCTCTCTTTCTGGAAACACCTGAGGTTATTTTATTTATTTATTTATTTATTTATTTTTATTTTTTTATTTTTTGTCTTTTTGAGACAGGGTCTTGCTATGCAGTTCAGGCTGGCCTTGAGCTCACTTTTGTAGCCCAGGCTGGTCTCGAACTCTGACCGATCCTCCCGCCTCAACTTCCCGAGTGCTGGGATTACAGGCGTGCACCACCACGTCTGGCTCTAACTGAGGTTATTAAAAAGAGGCAGATCTCCCATTTTTCTACACCTCAGAATAACTGCTCTCACCAGATTGGGCTTTCTTTTAATAATTCCTGGAATCTAGTCATGTTCTAAAGCAGGTAAGGTCAGCACAGCAAAGGAAGAACCCAAATGCAGTCTAACTGCATTTTGCTTTTCTCATCAATATATACGTAAGTTTGGAAAAAGACATATTTGAAGTCTCAGTGACCTGTCTGAATAGTTACGTTGAATGGGCAGGACTGGTGCGTTGCACTCACCAGACCTAACATAGTATGGGGAGTGGTCTGGCAAGACAAGTGTGGAGGCGGGACAATCCAACAGTTACTTGGGCAGGCTGCAACTTCCTTACATAGTTCCCTCTAAGTAAAAGGTAGTTAACTGTGCTGTAAACAGGAATTATAAACCACATCGGAGTTATTCACTCACCACTGGTGCTTGAAAGTTCTGGATTTGCAAGTGTTTGGTCTCATGACAATGTCTAAGTTTCCTATAGTCCCGGAAAGTAATTATGGAATTCACTGACCCTTATAATGCTAGAATGTGAATATTTTCAGGCAGAATTCAGGAAGTTTTGCTGCATACATAGCTCTGAATGCAATTTTACTTAAATCAAAACCTGTCACTCAGTCCAGCTCAAAATGAATTTGAAATATTAACAGATTTATTTATATAATTATTCAGACCATATATTCAAATATAATTCCAAAATACATTTTATTTCTACAGATAGATGAGACTTTAGTTTCTTAAGTTCATTCATAGTCTATTTAGTTTAATATAACTCACCACTTTCAAATAGACATAATCTGATTCTAAGAAATTAAAATCCAATAAATAAATCTAATTATGCTTTTCAAAGCTTCAGCATAAAATAGATTTTCTTTTGAAGGAAATCAGGGCAAGAATGTGGAAGAGGATGTTTTGAGATAAATAATTACGTTTGCCACTTTAACAAAACTAAAAAGCATAGTGTCACGGGATCATGAAGGAAAATACAAGATCAAGAAGTTGGAAATTTTAAATTTATCTTTGACAGTATATCACCATATTTCACTGTCTATACTTTCAGTTACCTGTAGTTACCTGCAGTCAAAATATATTGGCATTTATCTTAACTCCTTCAACTTATCTTAACTCTCTTGGGCAGTTTAATTCAGAAATTAAACTACATGATAAGTATACACCTGTGCTGAGCAAAAATTAATTATGATGAACTTTTATGGAATTATTATAGTAAAGGACACATTGCACTAATACCCCACAAGATCCTCCCCCTTGCTTCAGACTACTTATTCTATTATTCTTGCCACTTTCTAAAAATGTTCTGAAAGTCTCACGTCATTATGAAGTTGTGCCAAACACATTTACTGAATGCTACTACAACGTGCCATCCAAAGGAAGGACAGGTTTGTGAAGTCCTAGGATGTGTCCTTCTCCACCTTAGCCACAGAATCTGGCACCATGCAATTTCTGGCTCTTCCCCAAAGTTGAAATGACCCTGGGAGCTAGTACTTGTAATCGATTCAAGACATGGAAGCAGCCATCATGGTGCAACCAAAGACACACAGATGCGAGGACTTTCACAACTGCTTCAGAAAGTCTCACAAAAAAGTGTATTTGAAGCAAGGGGAAGTATTTTAAGAAGGCAATGGTAGTGTATTTTATTGTATTACATTTTTAGAAATTTAAGTTTTAGGGCAGCGAGATAGCTCAGCGGACTAAGCACCTGTTTTGGCAAATGCAGGGAACAGGGTTTGATCCCGGATCCCACAAGCCTTGCTGGCCCCAGCTCCAGGGTTCTCTAAACCAGTGCCAGAGTCCAGGCAAGGTGGCAAACACCTGTAATCCCAGAATGTGGGAGGCTGCAAACAGGAGAATCACTAAGAGTCTGATCTACATAGTCAGACCCCCGTAGACCCTGTCCTAAATACAGGGGAAAAAAAAAAAAAAAAAAGACAGTATTTTCCCTTGTCTGCTAAATACACTTTAATCCTCCAGAGTACTTACTACCTAATAGTTATAGTTTTATACTCAGCTTTTTTAGTTAGGACCCCATTTATTCTTTTTTTTTTTTTTTTTTTTTTTTTACTTTTTTTTGGCATTGTTAACAATAAGATTGATTGACTGATTTTTCTAGGAAGAAAGTTCCTTTCCCGAATTCTTATTTATGTCCTTTTGAAACAGGGGTTCACTCTGCAGTGCAGGCAGGCCTTGAACTCATTTTGTAGCCCAGGCTGGCCTCAGACTCAGTGATCCTCCTGCCTCATACTGCTCAGTGTCTGGATTACAGGCATGCACCACTATGCCTGGCTCACTTCCCAAATTCTGAGATAGAGAAAAGAAGCTAAATCAGTTCTAAAGCAAGGTACAAAAGCCACCGGAGCCAGGCAAGTCTGAGACCTCATGAAGCTGTATCACTGAAAGCTGGAACCTGGACTCCTGACAGGGACTGCTGAACACTTGCTTTCCAGCTGGCTGTCACTGTATTTTAGTCTTTTCAAAAGAAAGCCCCAGAGCCGGGCGTGGTGGCACACGCCTGTAATCCCAGCACTTGGGAGGCTGAGGCAGGAGGGTTGGTGTGAGTTCAAGACCAGCCTGGGCTATGAAAGTGAGCTCAAGGCCAGCCTGAACTGCACAGCAAGACCCTGTCTCAAAAAGACAAAAAAAAAAAAAAAAGAAAGCCCCAGGGCTCCAGACTCAAGTACATCTCTGGGCTGGGCCCACTGCTCCAAGTCATAGGGACAGGGGGCCTTGTACCCTCCTCAGGTTACTCATCAACCAACAGCGAGTCCCAGGACTGAAGATGCAACAAAAGAGGACCTCTTCCTCCACAGCAAGCGTTGATCTCAGCTGCGGAATGATGGGAAACAATGGAACTCTTCCTTGACACTGGGCGGTGCTGAGAGGTCCCTGTCACTCCGATTCCCTTATACTTCCCTCCAGTCTCTGAAGCCCACCCTGTTCTTGGTAGCGTGCTTGGCCACAGAAAGGTGGAAAGGGCGCAAGATGCAGGCGCTCTGCTGGAAATGTGCCCCTGGGAAGGCGATTTCGTGAATGAGGTCTCCCAGGCAAATGACACCAAACTTGCCCAGGTGTCTTCAGTCAGTGAGAAGGTCTTATTCTTGACTTTGCTCTGTCCACGTTTCAAAATGAGGTCCCGGACAGACTTCAGATTTGGAAATCCTCAGGTCAGATAAGGCTCCACTATCTGCCACACTTTTGAGGGTTTGGGGGGTAAGTTTAACAGAGACACCAGTGAACAACTTCTTCAGGTAAAGTCTTGCAATGGTCTTCTGTACTAGTGAACTCATCTTGTTGACACTTTGGAGTCAGACAACAAAGGCCAAGGAATATTCATCAGGTGGTTCCAAGGGTTCACTTCAGGTCATTTCGCATGCACCCCGTCACGCTACTGTCACCAGGAATCATGAAGGAAAGATCCCAGTCGCTTAAATCTGATCTCTTCTGTTTTCCTCTCTTTCCTTGACTAAAATGCCTGCTTTCTCAGGGTGGCTTTGAGGGCTTGATAAGCCTTCCTCTGTTTCAGGAGATTTTCTGGAACCAAGGGAATCTTTTTTCTTTGCTCTTCTTCCTCCATCTTTCCAGCATAAAGGCTATTGCTCACACACACACCCTCCCGGAAGGAAAGCCAGGCTCTGCTCTGTTCACTTGATCATAGAGATGGCCCACTCTAGCTTACACCGGATGGCTCAGACAGCCTCGGCCCATTTAGCAACAGTGAGTCTTTGCAAGGTCTCACACGCCATATGTTTCAGGCCAGAAAGGGCGCAAAGCTTCTTTAGCACCCTCTCCATTTCAAAAATCCAATTATTTTCATTTAAACTACGTTCTCAAACTCGATTTTTTATTTTTAAAGCTTTTATTAATGACAAATTGAATGCTTCTTTGGCCATGGATTTTTTTTTTTTTTTTTTTTTGTCATTTAAAAACTACATATCATCCTATTCATAGACAATGCGAACTGCAAGCCAAGACTGATTAAAAGAGATAACAAGGACACTTTATACTTATTAAAGGAAAGCTCTAAGAAGATAATGATCATAAATATGTATGTACCAAATACAGGGTCACCCACTTATACAAAACAAATATTAATAGACATAAAAGATCAAATATTGCACCAACACAATTGCAATGCGGTATTTCAATACCCATTTTCAAGAATAGATGGATCAGCTAGACAAAAAAGTTAGCAAAGAAATACCAGAACTGAACCAAATTTGCAAACACAGAGACAGATGGCTACAGTGTATTCTACCCCATAATATCAGAATACACATTCTTTTCAGCAGTGCATCAGATGTTCTCCAAAAGAGATTGCATACTAGCATATAACACATGCATAAGTAAATGAAAAATAATTAAAATTGTCTCATGCACTTTATCAAACCATAGTGCAGTGAAAGTGGAAATCCATGGCAAAAGAAACTGTAAAAACTCATAAATAGATGAAAATTAAGTAGTACACTATTTAAAAACAAACAGGTTGTAGATAAAATCAAAGAAGAAAATGGACAGTATTTACAATTAAATGGTAATGCAAATATAACATGCTGGATCTTATGGGATACAATACAGCAGGCCTAAGAGCAAAATTAATAATGGTGAGCTCAAAGAGTTTGAGAAAGAGCTCAAATAAACAACCTAATATTGAACCTCAACCTTCTAGAAAAAGAACAAATCAAGCCCAAATCTCATACAAGGGAAGAAATTACAAACATCAGAGCAGAAATTAAGAAAATTGAGACAAGAAAATGATACAAATAAATACAGAAATTAAATAACTGGTTCTTTCAAAAATTAAGTAATATTGACAAACCCTTAACCAAAGTTACTTTTTCAAAAGAGGGAAAGAGAAGAGTAAAACCCAGGGAATCAGGAATGAAAAGGGAGAAATCAGACCAGATCTTACAGAAATCCAGAAGCTTATAAATACCTACTTTGAGAACCTGTACCACAATAAGACAGAAGACATAGAAGAAAGGAACAGATTCTGAGATACATATGAACTACCAGAATTCAATCAAGAAGAGATAAAAATTATAAATAACCAAATATCAGTCAGTAAAATTGGAAATGTAATTAAAATCTTGGGAACAGCAACAGCAACAACAAAAAGCCCAGGTCACTGGTGAGTTGTGCAAGAAACTGAGAAAAGATTCAATGCCACTATTGTCAAACTAATAAAATTGCAAGAAAAACAATAGTCCCAAAGTCATTCCTGAAAACAAGTATTATCCTGATACCAAAATCAGACAAGGATCCATTAAAACAGAAAACTACAGGCCTATCTCCCTAACAAACATCAATGCAAAGATCCTCAACAAGACACTGACGCACAAAACAGCAAATCACCAAGAAGATTGCACGCCATGACCAAGTGGGAGTCACCGAGGGACGCGAGATGGTTCAGTACATGCAAATCAGTAAATGTAATACACTATATCAACAGAGCTAAGGACAAAAGAAATCTTAAAAGATGCAGTAAAAACTATATATCAGAATATGATATAGTATGACACTAAGAGAAATAGTAGCATCCAGAAGACACACCAGGTCATTACAATTTTTGTTTTGAGATTATTATAGGTTGCCATGTGGTTAGAGATCAGTGTGTGTCCTTTAGCTAATCTTCCTCAATGGTAACATCTTGAAAAACGAACGAACACCGAGCCGGGTGTGGTGGCACATGCCTGTAATCCCAGCACTGGGGAGGCTGAAGCAGGAGGATCGGTGCGAGTTCGAGACCAGCCTGGGCTACAAAAGTGAGCTCAAGGCCAGCCTGAACTGCATAGTGAGACCCTGTCTCAAAAAGGCTAAATAAATAAATAAATAAATAAACAAAATAAACTAAAATAAATTAACCCCTGAAAAACTAACGAACACCATAGCACAATCAGGGCATTGGCATTATATTTTTCAGACACACATTTCTCTAACCACCTGGATCCCTCATATTGCCTTTTATAACCACATTTTTTTTCTATTTGCCATTTTATAATATTGTCATTGCAGAAGTATTATATATAAATACGTGCAATAAGGTAGTATATAGCTTTTAAGATTGTGATATACACACACATATATGCATATATATATAGGATTTCAAACAAATCAACAGGTTATTTTTCTTTTTGCTGAATCAGGTTTCATGTTAGGTACTATGGTTTGTTTATTCATTCATCCAATCAAAGCAGTTTCTAATCTGCTTTCCAAAATTTGGGCATTACGTACAAGCCTTTTTTTTTTTTTTTCCAGTATCAGGGATTGAACTCAGGACCCTGTGCTTGCCAGGCAAGTGCTTATTCTACTGAACTGTCTCCCCCAACCCATATACAAGCTTTTCTGTGTGAGAGAGAGAGCATAGATATTTATTCCTTTGAGAAAATGACAAGGAGTACATTACTGGCTGGGTCATATGGTAGTTATAATAATTATATTTATTAATATAAAATTATATATTACATGTTATGTAGTATTATACATTATAGGAACAGATACCTATGCTACATATATCTTCTTCTTATTGCCAAGCTACTTTCGAGAGTGTGTGCACGGCTTTACTTTCCCATCAGTGATGTGTGTAATCTACTCTGATAGTCTCTTTTCATTGGTAGATTTAGACTACATGAACTCCATAACTCTACATAAGGAGTTAAGATTGCAACGTAAGTATTTAATTATTTTTTTTGGTTTGTTCATTTCATTTTTTTCATTCTTTTCTTTCCTCGTGGCTGACTGAATACTTTTAAATATCTATTTTTAATAATTTCGAATATCTTTGAATGTGTCCACTGTGGTTTAGATCTAAAATACCCTCTCCAAAGTCTCAGTGTGTTCGGAAGGTGGCTGAACTGCTGGGATGCTGTATTCTTCAGTGGATTTTCCCCTTTATGAGTTCGGCAGCTGAATGTGCTGTTTGCAGGTGGAACCTGCTTGGTCCTGCAAGAATATACACGGCATCTCAGTATTTGCTGGTACTTGCTAACTGGTACCTGGAGGTACAATTAGTAGCCAAGTTAGCAAGTGCCAAACACATTTTTCTGTTAAGGAAGTATAGTGAATCTCAATGCAATGGACCAATCAATTCTAGCACATACTTTGAGTATCAGTGGTCAAGCACTGGCCTAAAATTTTCTCATTAAAATGCACCGAGTGGGCTGGCTAGAAAGCTCAGTGGACCAAAGCTCCTGCTTAAGCAAGCTTATGCGAGCACAGGGACCATGGTTTGATTCCCTGCACCATGGGCCACCCCAACCACGCCCCCATGGTGGACTGAACTGGCAAGAGTCCAGGCATAGCAGTGCATGCCTGTAATTGCAGCAGTGCAGAGACTGAAAGCGGGTGGACAACCACGAGTCCAAACTACATAGTGAGACCCTGCAACAACCAAATGCATTTAAATAAATAAGTAAATAGAATGTGATGATAACCAAACTCAGCAACAGAGTAATGAGGTCTTACTATTCTCCTGAGCTTCTCATTGTTCTGTGCTTCCTGGTTGTCATTAGACAAGAGGCTTTCCTCCACCAGCCCTTCCCTGTATTTCTTCCCAGGAGCCTCCTGGCAGCTGACTGGACACAGGGGGAATGTAGTCTAAATAAACCCCTCCTTTACACTATAGGTGTCAGGTATATTACCTCAGCAATGAAAGAGCGTCTGATACAGTCTCTTTTGGGGTGAACTTTTAGCAGTTCTTCTATACATGACATTATGTATGAGATGACTTAGAAACAACATGATAAATATTTAAATTTAAAAATTATAGTAACAGACACATCTTGTTAATTTTCAAAAAATATAGCAGGTTAAAAAATGTCTAGGTACACCAGTACTTTTCCTGGTATTAGAAGATAACTGCACAGTTTCTACCACACTGTCAGCTCTCTTTAACTCAACTCTAACAACAAATGCAGAGATTCTAAGGAATCTGAGAATTTCAATTTGAGGGTTTCCAGCCTAGGAACAGAGTTTGGATATTGGCTCCCAAAACGAATGTAGAAGACAACCAAAAATCAAAAGCAAATATTGAACTTAACACTGATGTAGTTTATGCCAAATGAAAACTTGAATAGATCTAATGAAGTCAAATAACTCCTAAAAGTATCTGAAAATCTTACTATTTCTCCACTTGGTGTTGTTCTTTACATATCTAGGCATTATTTCTAGAATGAAAACCTAAACAGCATGTCTTTTAAAAGACACAGATATGTTAAACAAAGCATTTATAGGTATTAATAAAAAATTAAGACACCAAGATGTGTGTAGGGATTCCAGTTTGCAATCCTAGTTTCTAGGAAACTGAAGTAAGAGAATCACAAATTTGGACCCAGTCTGGGCAACTTATTGACTTAGTGAGTTCCTGTCTCAAAATAAAAGAAAACCGAGGACAGAGCTCAGTGTGAAGACCTTGAATTCAATTGACTGTGCCATTAAATAACTAAATATTTTTTAAAGAAGGGATTTTGGTCTTCACACATAATGAGAAATACAAGAAAAGATAATTTGCTCATTTCCTTATGCCTGGGGGTTGATTAGAAGGATTGTTGTATTTTCAAGAAGTTCAAAACCAGCCATTTAGGCTCAGATTTTCATTTTATTTTATGTACAAAGAATTTGCTTTTGCCAGTCAATAAGCTGTAACATACCATCTTTACCTAGATAAGGACAACTTCCTGTTCCTAGTTCACTGTCCTGCTGTCGCACTTGCTCTCTCCAGCCATGGGAGCAGCACGTACTATTTCCCTCCTGATTGACAATTCATATGGAACATTACTTACTCAATAGGCAGTCAAGATACTCTTGCTTTTCTTCTACAGATTGCCGAAAGTTCGCCTCTGCTCTCTAGATAAGCAGAGATTTGTGCAGACTGCTAATCACAAACCCTTTAACTGCATTACATTTAATCCTTAAGTAGTTGTGTAAAGCACACCCAAATAGAATTTATCTCAACTCACAAGTTCATTTTAATTCATTAGCGTTTACAATGAATCCAAAGCTTCTTTGTAATTCAAGCTTTAAGAATCTTGCTTGCTGTTAAAATGGTGGTAGCTATTATTTACTCTTGCTGGCTAAAAGCCTTTTTGCTCTACAGGCCATTAAATCCTATAAATTGTGCACCATTGTTATCTTCTTTTTATAGATAATGAAATTCAGACTTAAAGAAATACAGTAATTTTTCAAGGACTTTATGTTCTTCCAAGGCAAAATAGTATTTAAATCCAGAGTTTCAGGCATTATTCTCTTAATCTCTGAACTCATATTCTAAACAGCCTTCCTTAGTCCTTTCAGTTGTTTCATGCTAGATTAGGAACTGTACAACCTGAAAAGGGAGAAATAGAAAAAAAAGGACAGGCAACAAATTAATTCGCCATTCAATCACAGGAAATCAGTAATATGCAACAAATAAAACATACCACGTGTTATAGTTTGTATTTTGTATCTTATAGTTTGTATAGTTTATATTTTGTATAGTTTGTATATTGTGTTTCCTAAGTGAATTATCATCATATTTTACAACCAAGAAAACCAGTTGAAGCATCCACCTTCCTCACCACTGTCAATTCATATCAGCGAGCTATGAAGAATTTAAGATTTTGCAATCATTTTTTATTAATAACTGAGTTATGGTGAGAGTTAGAAAGCTTCACCCATTAACATCTACAGTGATAAATATTTAGAAGTAAAATATTAGATAAAATACATGAGTATGGGACCATTTTCCCATCATGTGTTAGAATATTTTCATTTTTCCATACTACTTATTTACCCTCATATTTCATACACACCCAATTTTATACTTTTAAAGTCAGCAATAAGAATGAAAGATTTATTTTCCCTGGAAGCTAAGAGAGGAAAGATAATTTGTTTTATTGAACAAGTAATTACTGAGCATCTAGTGTGTTGTAGACACAAGATGTATCACAATATAATTTTTAAAAATGGCTTTTTCATCTAATGTGTTTATCTGGAGACTGAGGCAACCAGACTGAATCTTTTTAGAAAGATTTCTCTAGGTACTACATGTAAAATTAACTTCAGGATGCGTTTTCCTAAGGGTTAAATTGTTCACAGCAGGCTTCTCTGAGGCAAACATGGTATGGCTTAATAAATGTGAAAAGAAATCTGAGATTGGAAAATTGTTCTTGTGGAGAATCACAGAAGGCTGTTTTATAGTTTGTGAAAAGTTAAACATAAATAATAAAAAAAAACTGAGAGAAGAAAATAATGAACCTAGCCAACAAAACATGCATGCCAATTTTTTTTTTTTTTTTTTTTTCAGGAACCAGGGATTCAACTCAGAACCTTGCACTTGCCAAGCAGGCACTTGTGCCCCTGCACTATCTCCCTGGTCCCTCATGCAACATATTTTAATAAAATAAAATGAACTAGCTATTTAACTTCGGAACTAGTTAATCTGAGGGTCCTTTTGAGGAGAATCTACTTGGACCTCTGAGTAGATTCTTGACTCAGGTTATGAAAAAGAAGGTCAGAGCCTTTCAGTGTGAGGCACAGGAATGTTTAGAAGGTAAGGAAGAGTAGAAGGAGTAGTCCAGCTTAAACACTCCAGGGGGAACGCTGTTGTCAGGGTGGTTCAAATTGGTCTGTGCATGAAAGAGCAAGGCTAGCATTTATGGATCAGCTGGGGTGGGCCAGAGCCTGGTCTCCATTGTCTAATTTCCTGAGATGATTGTAGGGATAAAGTCACGTAGGCATTGCCTGCTCCAGTGGGGTTTAGAAATGGACGTTGTGAAAGCTGGTAATCAGATATCCCCACAACCTCTGCAAATCACGTTAGTTACTCTTACATCAGTGCTCTCATTCTGAATTGAGAATTAGACAACCTAGGTAAATTTGGTGCTGATACATCTTGCAAGATAAATTGTCCTTTAATGTACCATCATGCCAAGCAGGCATCTACCCAGAAACCCAACATAACAAGAAATCATAAAACTCCATTTTCTTGTCTCCTTCCTACCTGTGTGAATCTCATCTCAATTAGCACATTTTCTACTCTGTCTATATCACCATTTCTGTTTGTATACAGGTAACTTAGGTATACTATATGTTATAAGATTTCTTAGTGATAAGTTTACCTGAACAGGGATGGTACTTGCCATCCCCAAAATAAGCTAGCTCAGATGACTTGGGGTAGACTAACACCATGATTCTGACTTGTTCACAGAGAGGCTGAGAGGAGATATTTGAAAAATATTTTTCACCATTTCAAGCACCTTTCAAATGTTAGACACCACTGTGAGAAATTGTTGTGTTCATACAAATTATTCAAGAGTCAGAAAATAATCCAAACTCATTTCCTAGACTGAAATTCACCTAATCACATAAAGTATAAACATATCAGCCTGAAGTGTTCATAACACATTAACAATTTCGTGAAGTGTATATTCTTCTCCTACCAGCGTGACATACCTTGTCAGTATACAGAGCTGTTAAGATTTTAAAGTTAGGGAAAGTAAATACTGGCTCGCAAAATATATCATGTGGATCAGACATGAAATAATGTGTGAAATCCAAAAATTCCCTGCTATTTTCGGGAATGAATCACTGAATTTTTGTCTCTCTGTGTTAAAACTTGGCTTTTAAGGAGGAAACTTAAAAATTGTAATTACAGCTTCAGAAGCAATAAAGGTCAAAAAGCAATGTCTACCTATTTAATGAGATTCCTTGTTGAACCAATAGAGCATTATGGGAGAATATTTTCCTTGTCATCTAAAGACTACTCAATAAATCAATACCAGTACCTCAAAATCATCAGTATATTGTATTTACATGCCTTATATGAGTTGTCAAGGCTTAAACATCTCAGTTATACAAAAAAAAAACATTCTACGTGAATAAATTTATGAGGAGAGAAACTTTCTGTTGAAACTAAGAAGTAGAAACACTACATTTTCATTTCAGTGTATTTTGTGATACAAGAATAACTACTTTATTAACCTGATTTCATCATCTCATAGCTTCAATAAATGGACCATACTACAAAGTATTTTAATACAAACAAAAAGTAATCATACTTTAAATAATGTCTTTTATAGGGTAATAACATATTCCTTTACTAGTTATATCATTTTACTTGTTCAATTTGTATGCTGACATTCTATGGAATATATAATGCAATTTTGCCAATACTCCTAAGCAAAGACAGAAAATGAGATGACCACAGTTTTCTAAAAAAGTTACTTAAATCTTGGCTTAACCATCTAGGTCTTATACATTATTAAAGTCATAAGATACTCACATTGATGTTTTTAATTGCCATTTTCAAGTTTAGAAACTTACAATATCCTAGTTGTGCCATTTCTTCCATATAACATGATATCTTTGTCATATTAGTTGATTTCCAATCATGTAGTTTCCAAAAGAATCCTATGCTAATCGGGACAATATATGCCACTCACTGTGACAAACATCTGACAAATTTCAAAGGCCTGGATAGATATTTGAGGGTCCCTCATCACTGTTGGGAAGTTAGAATGTCCAGGAGCCTAGCTTCCTTCCTTTTTAACCATGGCATCTTGAGAAAAGGGCCTCATTGGCCATCCTAGAAAGAAAAGAGTGAGGACAGGAAAGCAGGAGACTTTGATGGTAGCTTTCGAAGATGAATACATGACTTCTCCCCACCATCCATTAGCCATAACTTCAAGGGAGGCTCGCAGTTACAGTCCCTTCCATATTCAGAAAAAAATGGGAAAAGGTGATCATTTCACTATTTCCTATGGCAATTATTGAATAAGAAATCTCTGAGAACACCCACTCAAGATCACCCTCCTTTCCCTCTCTCAGACAGGACTTTCTTCCCCCTAATAAATATATTCTGCTCATAAAAAATAAAAAATAAGAAACCCACAAATCTGCAGCTCCTGAATGTTTCATGCTACCAGGATTCTGAATGATGCTAGCAAACCCCAATGTAAGAGACTGTTGGGGCAGATAATTGTAGCAATCAGGGCACACAAAGCCATGTGATAAGCAACAGCTGTCGGTCCTTGGCTTCCATGTCTCCTTTGCTTTCTCTGTTCACTTCACAATCAGTCGCTCCTGATACTTCTCCCAGGTGGCTTGGACTCACTTGAGGAGTTTGATTTGTTCTTTGGGAATCAAAAACATTTCAGGCTTTGTATCATGATTTCTACTTCACAAAAAAGTCGTAAAGTCTTAGTGGAAGCATCTGGAGGATAGAAAAGAATGTCCAGAATTTAAGCCGTTACTACGAATAAATGCTTATTTGAGGAGATATGATATGATCAATTCTGAATTATGTTTATTTAGCTTCATTGTGAAATGCAAAGAAATATGTTGGTCATAATGAGTCATACTGAGAATCTACTGAGTGGATGAACTGATATCTCAAAGGAAGGACAAATGAAAATTAAATTAGAAGTAAGAATTAACAACTAAGAATATTTCAAAAATAAATTTCTATCTTATCAGTTCTTTTCAGAGACTCCAATGATGGGTATTGTTGTGAATGGAAGAAGTGATTTTCTTTTCAAAGTTTTCCATTCAGTAAGATGACAAAAGTATCTGAAATTACAGATCTGAACTCACTGAGAATCAGTGCTTTTCCTGTAGGCAACTTAGCAGCTTTTATAATTGATGTGACAGTTTCATTTCCCCACTGCCACAGATAATCGACGTGTTACTTCGTCTCTCAAGCAAATCTTTTTAAAAATGCTTTTCAGTTTTATTTTTTAGTAGGTATTGACATTCGCCGAACAAGATGGGGTGGTAGTGGCAGGCTGTAGATTCCAGGCTGTGATAACTCCTCTCTTTGGGTAGTACACAACAAAAGTTATCATTGTGATTTCCTCAGCACACCTGATAATTGCACCAAAAGGATGATCAATTATTAAACCTTTGTCTGAAGGTCCCTTAGATATAAAAAGCTCTTTAGCATATCAGATGGATACAAAGGAACGAAGACATTGGCTATGCCTTCAACCTCACTGCCTTAGATAATAATTTTTCCTGCTTAGAGAATGCAGTAGAAAATGTATAACAGCAGTGATAGCGTTGGCTCACCTAGTCCTGCTTAAACACGTGCTATTTCCCTTCAGGCACCCACATAACCTAAATTTAAATTCCACTGAATTCATTCTGACATTCTCAGTGATCTTTCACACCAGTAGGTCTGTTTTTTCAATGAGGTGTTCTCAATCTAGAATTTATCCTATGTCTGCTAGAATGAGTTATTTTATATTGCAGTCACAAATAGTGCTTAGTGTGTCATAGCCTTACAATAGCATAAATTTATTTTTCATGAGTGTGGTGTGAGTGGTAAATCTTGTCCCAGCCCAACCACTCCGTGCCAAAGCTTGGTGGATCTTTATCTAAATATTTATTTTCATGATTGCTGCCTCAGTGAGTGGGGATAGCAGCCTGGTATACTCCGGCTTTTAAATGTTTTGTCTCACAGTGACATTTATTCACCCATGTTTTATTTATGAAGAAAGCTTCATGGCTATCCTTAAGTTGATTAGAGTAGGAAGTGTAGTCATACAATGGAAAAAGAAAGGCAGGTGTTTTTGTTAAAGTGTTAATGACTACTACAACAAGTAAAGTTTCTCATTTTGAAGATCAAAATCAGGTGTCATTTCTTCTTAAATACATTCTGTGACACACCAAGGCAATGAAATTCTTTCTTGATATTATTCAAAAATATTTTGTACAAGCTTTCTTGAAATGCTCAATGCATCAGGCTATTAAAAGTAATTATTATGTTCATATCCGGCATTACATGGGAAATTCAGTACTTACCATGTAATTGTTATCTACAGCTCACTGTGGTGCAGTAGCCCCCCCCAGAACTCACTCCTATAAAACCGTAAATTAGTATCCATGTTACGGAGCTTTCTCCTCATTGAGACCCCTGAGATAACTGACACCTTCAAGTTCAAAGATGAGAGGCTTACTTCGACTCACAATTTCAGTGGGTTGAGTCCAGAGGTATCAGGTTTCCTGGCAGAAATAATGTGTGGTGGAAGGGCTTAGTGGAGGGAAGTACACGGACAGAGCAGGGAGGAGCTGGGGCAATGGTACATCCCAGCCCCATTTACCCCCTCTTCTGACCAGGGGTCACCTTCACCAGCACATCAGCTATGAAATCATCAGTGAATTGCTCCAATGCTTGAGCACATGATTCAGTCGCTTTCCTGTCAATGGAAAGTTTTTAATTGAGGTGTGAACCATAACAGTACCTGTTGATCACCCTTCTCCCGACCACCCATTATTGCTCTTGCATTCTTTTGGCAGCTACTACTGAACCCCCTCATATTTGTGTCAAGTGTCTGATGTAGTTGCAGCTCATGCTAGGAACTTGCTAAGTCCTCTCTGTCTATGGTTTGCCCATTTTTCTGACTAAACTCTAAGCTTACAGAGAATATAGACTATATCTTTTGATATCATCTTACTGCTAGTGTCTTGGAATAGTCCTTGAAAGTAGTGTATGACCACTGTATGTTGAGTGAGTAAATAAATCATCTTTGGTATTACTATATGTTGTGATAATAGGGTAGGCTAGGTTACAATGCAGTAATAGATGAATGTCAAAATTTGAGATAAATTCGTCCGACATTTGGGTCTTTCTCACATTGCACATTCTAGACAGATAGGTGATGGTTCTATTCCATCTGATCAGGAAGCTAGACAAATTTTGGTTCTATTATTTTATGGCTAAATAATTGAGGATTCTAGATCCATTAAGTGACTACAACAGAGGAGTAAGAAATCAGACCATCCCAGGTGACTTTTAAATATTCAGTCCTGGCAATGGTCCTATCCATTCATGTTGTAACTTCCAAGCCAAACTGATTCAAGAGCACCATCACTGCAGGAGTTGACAAACAGAGGGAAAAAACCTGGAACATTTGGTATGCATTACTCTCTGTGTCACACAGTTGAAGGTATTTTCATAACAGAAAATGAAATGTCTGCAATATGGAAAAATGTAATGTTGACGGTAATATGATCACATCCCTCCATCACTTTCCAAGTGTGTTGTCTTAAGTCAGTAATTGGTGGCCAATGCCTTTGGAATGGAAAAGGAGAGTCATCAAAATACCATCTTTGGAAAGCTATTCTTCCACAGACAATCAAATGACTTCAAATTAGTGTGAGTATGAGTCTGCCTTCCAATTTCGTATTAAGTATCTATTACAATGGGAACTATGTAGCAAAACTAGAAATAATAGAAAGAATATTTAGTTATATGTTAGAGGCTGGAAGGAACTTGTAACAGCAGAGTTTAGACAGATGAGCATGACACTAATCTTGGCCTGTCTTGTCTTCTGTGTTGCATATGTGGCTGAAAGGAATACTTGCTAGACTTTGACCTCATTCTCAAGCTCAGATATTGAAGCTGTGTGAATACCAAGGCCTTATTCATTTTGGGGGAGCCACAGTTAGAATACAGTGGTTATAAGCTATAACCCCAAATCACACATGCAAAGAGACAGACTAGAGCCATAGTGGTTAAACCTATAGCACACATGCTATAGCGGGTCATATCATCAAAAGCTCTATAAGGTTTGCCATTACTGGGGTAGAGCCATGAATCCAAAAGAATGTCTTCTGTGAAGGGTTGCCACTCTTGTGCATTCATTGTCATGAACAGGCTTTTCTACACATAGAACCAAGAGATGTCTGGAAATAGAAGATTGGATTACTGTGTAAGTGTGACATATATTAGTTGGACTGGTAGGCAACAGACAAACATCAAATGTATGAAATTCTTAAACATTTGCCTTCCTATCACATTCATAAAAAAACTCCTTCAACTGAATGGGCAATAAGAGCTGATTTAAGTGACATATCCATTATCATAATTCTGACTACAATCTTTTAAATCCAAGAATAGGCAAATGAGAAATGAGCAAATGAGACGCATGAAAAACATATTCCAAGACATGTCAAAGAAATGTGACTGCCAAACATGAGTAAACTTATATCTTTTCCTCCAATCAAGTATTTAGATAACACAATTTCTATTTTTAAGGTCTTTTAAAGAAAATCCGCTATGAGACTTCTTAATGCTTTAAGTTTCGTTTTTATAAAGACAATAATTTTCATCATCCCACATTCAAACCTCATGGGCTTATAAAATATTTTATTAAATTATATAATCACCACAATAAGTGCTTCAGATATTGCTATATAAAAAGCCCTTAGAGTTCTAAAATAATTAGATTTTTTCAGTTCTTCAATCTGAGCTGCCTCATCTGGCTGGATTTTCCACACTACTTGGTGTCTTCTGAGACTGAACATGTCTGAGGCTTCAGGTGGGATGACTAGTTATCTAGTGACAACAGGGATCTCACCCTATTTGTTCTTTCCCAAGGCTGTCTTGGTTTGCACACACCATGGCATCCTCAATAGGCTCTTCCACAGCAGCCTGTTTTCAAGAGAGATGAAGCAAGAGCAGACAATTCCCTTCAGGCCCAAATCTGGGGCAGACATGTTACTATGGGTGCTCCATATTGTTGGTCAGAACACATCATAGGAACAGCGGGTGCTCACAGGGACAAGAAGCAAACTGTACTGCTGGAAGTAAAGAGTACTATATTTATAGAGAGGGAAAAAGTGATGAAGTTAACCTTGGGCAACTATTTATCATGGCGGTGGGGAGGCTGGCATAGACATATTTAGGACCAAAATAACCTATTATTTTAAGTACATAGCTTATTCAGGGTGACTCCATGTATGTATATTTACAGTAGAATAATCTTCTAGTTATTCACTTACTATACAATAGCAGCAATTTTATTATTTTATAGAGGAATTAGTTAAGCCTATGGTGAAACTTAGTTGCAAATATTCTTATATATTAATTCAATAATCTAAATTAAGAAACATCAATAAAAATGATGGGGAAAGTGAACTACAAACAATCTAGAAGAGTTAAAGAGAGGACTATATCTTAGGATAGTGGGAAAGGATAATTGTAATATGTGAAAAGAGGAATAGTATCAGCTGAATGGAGTTGAGATATAAGTGGATTTGAGAAGACAGTATTCATGGATGAGAGGAGAAAAGTTTCAGTGCTCCTCATCTGACTGACAACACAGAAAAACTTTCAACCTGTTTCTCTGGGTCTCAAAAGAAGTGACACTCTCAGCAAGACACATGCTGAGAGCTCTCTAATAATGATGAGGTAACATTTTCAGTCTAATTGTATGCATCCATTTTAATAGCAGTACTTCATCTAATTATATTTAACAGAAAACCCTTAGGGATATATATATATATATATATATATATATATATATATATATATATATATATATATTCACTGCTTTTTTGTTTGTTTGTTTGTTTTTTATTTTTTTTTTTGGTGGGACTGGGGTTCGAACTCACGATCTTGTGCCACGGAGCTATCTCCTCAGCTCCAAAACTCACTGTCAACATTTAGCTTTGCTAGAACAAACTTTTATCCCTAACCTTTTTAAATCATTTGTGTAAGAAAAAGTGACCCAAAGAATTTGCATATATGAATATAGGCAACCACGTCCCTGAATAAGACTTATATCTAATGTCCTATACCACTAATTATGTCCTTCTTTCCTTTAGCTATGGCCTTCTAATTTAATCACTAGTATTCCATCTCCGTCTTATTCTGTTCACATTAGTCCAAAGCAATCAGAGAAATTATTGCCTCTGAAATTAGAAAAAAGAAATAACTTTGGAATTTATTGAATTTATATCATTTATTGTTCATGAACAGTACAACAAAAGTATGCGGAAGACAAAATTTATCCTTCACTACTCAAATAATGACCATCATGTGATAAGAAACTGCTGCCTTTGAATTTTTTTTTTTTTTTTCTTTTTGAGACAGGGTCTCGCTATGCAGTTGAGGCTGGCCTTGAGCTCACTTTTGTAGCCCAGGCTGGTCTCGAACTCGCACCAATCCTCCTGCCTAAGCCTCCCAAGTGCTGGGATTACAGGCGTGCCCCACCACGCCCGGCTTGCCTTTGAATTTTAATTGAAAGTTTTATCAAATTACTCAAATCCAAATAAAATGATTTTTAATAATTCTATGAACAAATTTATTCTGTGCTTAATCTCCATTGACTGTGTCAAGAATTCATTTTGAGTTTTAAAAAATGATCTATAAATGACAAATTGCTTCTCTATTTTCCATAAAAAGACATGCACAGGGCGTGGCAGGATAAGTGCCTGCCTGACAAGTGCAAGGAGCTGGATTCTGTCCCTGGTACCACATGCTGTGCTGGCCCTGTAACCCCATGTATGCCATACTGGCCAACAAGATCAGACATGGTGTTGCATACCTGTAATCTCATCACTGGGAAAGCTGACACAGGGGGATCACTAGGAATCTCAACTTTGTGGTGAGACCCTGTATCAAATAAATAAAAATAAAAAACAAGACATACATGATTAACAACTGCTGTCTTCTTAAAACCAGGTAGTTGGGAGGGCTTTGTCACTCCCCTTCAGTTTCTTGCTAAATTTACCAATAATTATGTAGTCTTCATGATGAATCATTTATACTAGGTTTGGGGAGGCCAAGCAACACTAGATATAGCTCTCATCTTTGAAGAATTTCCCAAAGTTAAACAAAGCATATTTTTGAAAATAGAATCAGGATAAGTAATAAGGAATATTCTAGAAATACATTAAGTCCAGGTGAGTGAAGATAAAAAAGTGACCAAGTCCTACTCATCAGGTGCCTTAAAGAATTGGGAAAACCCTTTACCATTTTTAACTATGCAGACATACTGTTTTTTTCTAACCAGAGGGCTGGCCGTATAAAAACCGGGGAGTTCTAGCTGATTCAATGTGGAGCAGAAGTGAGGATATCAAAAATAACTTGGGAAACTGGGGGTGGTGTCACACGCCTGTAATCCCAGCACTTGCAAGGCTGAAGCAGGAGGACTGGTGCAAGTTCGAGACCAGCCTGGGCTACAAAAGTAAGCTCGAGGTCAGCTTGAACTGCACAACAAGACCCTGTCTCAAAAAGACAAAAAAAAAAAAAAAAAAAAATTCTGAGAACTCACCACCACACTGGGGTGATTCCAGCTACACCACTACTTCTTGGATAATTACAAGACCCACACATGTTGCAATTCACATTGGGTTTTATAATAAATAACTTATGAAACATTTCATGACAGTTGATTTATATCTAGAAGAGTGTTCCAGAACTTAGAGGAATGGCTTACGAAACAGGCAGAAGCACACAAGGAACTCCACATGCGGTTCATACCAATGAGTTTTATTTCTTGAAATACCTTACCGGATATAAAGAAGAACAAAAATAATCAAATCATATCTCAAAAAAGCTTGAAAAAATGGAAAAACAATTAAGACAGTACTGGAGAACCCTGTAGTGGTTTCCATTCTCTCTTACCTGGTTTATGGCGCATGGAGGGAAATAATGGCTGTCATAAAGAAATCAACTAATAACAAGTGCTGGAGAGGCTGTGTGGCGAGGAAAAAGGACCCCTTCTCCACTGTTGCTGGAAATGTGGACTGGTACAACTACTATGGAAATCAGTGTACAGACTCTTCAAAAAACTAACATTAGAAGTTTCATTCAACCCAGCTATTCCTTTCTGGGTAATTATGCAAAATAATTGAAAACATCATACCATAGTGATATATGCTCAACAATGTTTATAGCAGCACAATTTGTCTTAGCCAAATTTTTTTTTTTATGAATTTAGGACAGGGTCTACCAGGATCTCACTATGTAGATCGCCAAATACTGGAAACAAACAAAATGCCCATCGCTTGAGGAATGGATGAAAAAGATGTGATATTTTTATACAGTGGTACTCCAGCTATAAAGGAAGACAAAGTTGAGGCCCTTATAAGTAAATGGATGTAACTAGAGGCTATACTCCTAAGTGGAATAAATCACACCCATATATGTAAATATGATATTGTCTCCCTAGTGTAAGAGCCTAAAAGACTAAATAAAATCTGAAAGCTATAACAAATATAGTAAAATGAAAAGAAACTGAATATAAGGATTAAACAATGAAGATACAGGAAAGGAGAAAGGATAAGAACAAAAGGAAGCCGGGCGTGGTTGCTCACACCTGTAATCCCAGCACTCGGGAGGCTGAGGCAGGAGGATTGGTGAGAGTTCGAGACCAGCCTGGGCTACAAAAGTCAGCTCAAGGCCAGCCTCAACTGCATAGCGAGACCCTGTCTCAAAAAGACAAAAAAAAAAAAAAAAAAAAAAAAAAAAAAAAAAAAAAAAAAAAAAAAAAAAAAAAAAAAAAAAAAAAAAAGAACAAAAAGAAAGGAGAAAGAAACATGCAAATATATATACGGGATAGCTGAGATGATTCCACTACTATTTTCCATCAGTTTTTTTGAAAATAGCAGTTAATGTTTGAAGTTTCACTTTGATGAACTCTATACTATAATATCTGCAATTTGAGTTAATATCTGTAATATGCTAATTTCTAATGTCTTATCAACTATCATTATACTCTCTTGAAAATAAATTAAAAATGAAAAGTAAAAAGGACAAGAAAAAAATTAAGATTTATTAAAAGCAAGCATTAATGTAATGACCACTCTTGTATATCTATTTCTGTTAATCTAAGCAACAGATTTGATGATAAAAATACATAATATAACCAACCAATGTTATTTTTTATTCTTGTTTTGAAAGTATGATCGTATATATTATTGTATGTCATTCTATTTTTATCTTTGTTTCTATTCATTTTTTCTTTTTTGTTTTTACTGTTTAAAATTTAAAAATATTATCAAGTACAAAGCTCATTATGAATGATATGATAATTAAAGAGCATGTGTGGGTCTCACCGTGTAATTGAGGAGACAGCTAAGAAAATAATTGTTTTAATAAAGTATGGAAAGCGCGGTGTTATGGTGTATGTTTAGTTGTCCCCCCAAAGCCTCATGAGTCAGTGGGGAGGGGACTTCTAGAGTTTGAGACTTGATCCATGATCCCTGAGATTATGGGTTTTAATACTGATGGGATTATGGGTCTAAGTACTTCTGGGATTATGGGTGTAGCCTAAGGCGGGGGCTATGGTGGAGAGCCTGAATGTAATATAAAGAGAGACAGAGAGACAGACTGGAGCTGTTGCTGTTGCTCTGTTGCCTTGTTTGGTTGGCTGCCTCTGCCAACATTTTGTTGCTGTTCTGCCGCCATGAACTGGAAGCTCTCCGCTCTGTTCACTCAGCCTTGGGTCAATGGAATATGGACTGAAACCTCCATAAACTGTGAGTTAATAAACCTTTCCTTCCTTTATTTTGAGTGTTGGGTATTTGTCCCAGCAATGAGCAAAAAGTAACTAAGACACGCAGTGAATACCACACTCCCCGATCTAGACACATAATACAGAGGAACCAGCAAAGTGGGAGAATTCTCTACGTATTACTAGAGTCCTCTACTGAAACTGAAACAATAGAATGTATATCTAAGAGGGGATTCCTTAGATGGATTACTAGATCAGAGACTGGGAAATCCTACAGTGACTGGCACCTTAGGCTGCAGAGCCTGGGAAACCAGTCCTTTTCATTCCAAGAAGCTTAAAGCTTCTAAGAGGGATCAGTGGTGCAGCTTTAGCATGAGTCCCAAGGTTTTGAGTTACCTAGAAAGTAGCTAGTGCAAGCCTAAGTTTAAAGATTAATCTGGAATTTGATGTCACCAGGGCTAGAAAGAGCAAAACATGAACCCTATTAAGAAGAACAGAGCTTGCAAAGGAGCACAGCTTCCTTCATGCTCTTTTTAACACCCGGGTCACCACCCAGTTGGATGGCGGTGGTCTCACTTGAGATGCACCTCGCCCACCACAGTCACTGACCCATGTGCTCCTTAGCTCTGCAAACAGCTCAGACACACCTAGAACTGTACCTTAGCACTTGCAAGAGGTTTCTCAACTCATTCAAGTTGACAACCAAGATTAGACACCACATTCTGGAGGAGTCAGTCTATCACATCTTCACATATTTATGGGCAAAAAAAATGTACTTTCTAGGAGTAACTGCAGAAGTACACAGCAAACTACAACAGTAGTGCTTCTGAAATAAGCAAATCATATTGCTTTGAAGTTTCCTATGATTTGTTTTCTTTGAAATGAAGTATGAGAAGCTTAGCAGTTTTTACCTTATGATTTATCCTGTGCATGGGCTGTGGGATGATAGCTCATCAAGAAGGCTGAAAAACCAAGACAGCCAAAGAGGTACAGTAGGCGAGTGACAGTGAGATTCTTTCCAGGTGCCTGGGAATGTTATTGGAGATATATATGTTGTCAATAGAGGGAAAGCAACTGTAGAAGCTTCAGGAAGTGTAGTGTAGATAGAAATTTATGCATTGTTTGGAAATGGTCACCTTAAGGGGTGACATTGCAAACAAAATATAATTCAGCTTTTTATCAGGGATTGGTACTTTACTTTAAAAAAAAAAATACTTGTCTATCTGTGAGAGTTCTCATCACTCATCTGTTTAAAGAATACATTTCCCATACTGTCAAAACTTCAAAGGTGATGATAGATTGAGCAATTAGAATAAAAGACTTTAGCCGGATGTGTTGGCTCACGCCTGTAACCCCAGCACTCGGGAGGCTGAGACAGGAGGATTGGTGCGAGTTCGAGACCAGCCTGGGCTACAAAAGTGAGCTCAAGGCCAGCCTGAACTGCATAG
>PVJA010003410.1:0-95470 GCA_004027025.1 Myocastor coypus | reverse complement strand
GAGGAGGACGAGGAGGACGAGGAGGACGAGGAGAAGGAGGACGAGGAGGAGGAGGAGGACGAGGAGGAGGAGGAGGAGGAGGAGGAGAAGAAGAAGAAAGTGTCAAGGCAGGAAGAGAAAGTTAAGTCCCTGGAAAGGGATCTGAAAGGCAGGGAATGAAAGAGGAAACTAATTCTCTTGACCCACGGAAAACACCAGGTGCTATCAACAAGGCTACACATGTAAAACAAGGAGATACACACACTATGGGCCTCCTGGAGGTGGGGGTAGAGCCTACAACAGTTGCCTAAAGTCACAAGGAGAATTCAGCTGTACCCATTAGGCCATACATTGGGACACATGTGCTATGAAATATCTCAAAACCCAAAAGTAACCGAAGTTATTAAAATCTCATTGGCATTCTAGTATTTTTAAAAAACATTTTTTTTAATTGTGTATTTGGTACAGGGTCTTACTACACAGCTCAAACCCCTAGTGATCCTCCTGTTTTAAGTTTCTCCAGTGCTGGGATTATAGGTATATGGCACTATGTTAAAGATTTTTGTTTTTTTATTTTTATTTGTAATGGTACCAGGGATCAAACTAGGGACCTTGAGCTTGTCAAGCAAGCACTTATGCCACTGAGCCATCTTCTAGCCCTTTGCAGTGTAGTTTTGAACACACTAATAGGTTGTGGGTGCCATGGCAATTCAAAGCCATACAAGGACAAAAATTCCCCTGCTCAACACAAAGTAAGAGATTTGCTGCTGTTTGGACTGATTCAGTGCTTTTATTCAAAGAGCTTCTCCCTCCCTACTGACCTTTAGCTTCTTCAAGGCCTTACCCCTCCCCTGTGAATATTCTGACCCTTGATAAAAAAAAAATCTGTGGCCCACTGCAATTGTAGAACATTGGACTGTGTGTGCACCTGCTTTCTCTTAATTCAAAGAGAAGAGATTTTTGTTTTTCTTTCCTTAGCAACATCAATAAGAAAGTGGGTCAGGCCCACACACTGTGCTCTGTATAACTATTGTGAGGACAATGTGCCTTGTGTCAACTGTTAAAAAAATTAATGTTTATTGAAAATGTTAATGTTTAACTGTTTGATCAATCTTATACACCCATATCTATTAATCTAAACTGATCCGATGATGAAAATCTGTAATACAATCAATGTTAAATTTTTCTGGTTTTGAAATTCTGTACTATAAGTAAATAAGTAAGTAAGTAAGTAAGTAAGTAAATAAATAAATAAAATATTTAGTTTAAAAAAATCTATGCTTCAATTTCTACTTCGTGTCTCCCTCAATTCTTTGTTTAGGATACCAAGAATGTATCAACCCACAAAGTATTTCTTGGTGAACCGGACCAAAGGTGAAAATGATTCTTCTTGCTCCTTTTTTTTTGCAACCTATTGTCAGGTTTTCCCTGTGGTTCCTCATTGTAGGCACAGACTATTATAAGGCATTGGGGGAGGGGGTCCTACCAGTCCTACGAAGGTATAACACAGTCGTGAAACCAAACTCTGTGGGCTCCTCTGGCCACACACAAGTCCGTGAAACTCGTAAGTCTGTGTTTCATGTGTATGCAAGCTGACCTTTAAAATATCCCTTTGGATCTATGATTTTCTTCTCACTGCATCCAGCTCTGTCCTTATCTTTGGGGGAAACTCTCACTGCCTGGGTCTCCTGCTAGGGAGGTCACCTGTCTGCATCGTGCTACATTTGTACTCAACACGATCCAAGTCTCATGTGGCCCTTTGCCCTAAACGACCTTTATCCCTGGCCATGCTCATTTAATCACCCCTTGTGAGGAGGGTCTGGGTGGGCTTCCATCTCTGCCTCTTGCTTATTTTTGCTATGCTGCCTCTACTATCAACTGAATGAATAAGAGGGGGAGCAAATTTTCTGTGTGATAAACTGAAGGTGCAGAGTATGACAGAGAAAGCAACAAACTAACCTGCACTAACATACTGCAGTAATTTGTCCTTTCATTCTATCTTTAGAGACTTTTTAATGATTAACTCTAGAAAATTTATTTTTTGTTTCCAAAGCAAAATATTTTGTCTTCTGTATTGCATGCTCAAGTTAGTTAGTATGCTCTTAATTTTCATTTTTGTCATTATTTTCCTGAGTCCATCCTCCCATTATGTAACATGTGCATTCCTGTGAGATGTGAGTCCATGGCACATCCTATGCCCTCTTTGCTTAGTCCGTCCCTCCTGCTCACCCCTCTCTCTATCTCTCAATCCTCTTCCCATTGGAGAAGGCTCTGTCTCCTTTTTCTTACGCCTCGCTTTCATCTTGCCTTTAGTTTTAATTTGGGTTTCTCATATGAGAGAAACCACACAAGATTTAAGCTTGCACGTCTGATTTACTTCACCTAACACGATGGTCTCAAGGTACACCCATTTTTCTACAAATGATTCAGCTTTATCTTCCCCGTCAAGTGGTACCTCACAGTGTGCCAGCTCACATTTTCTTCATCTTCTGCTCATTGTTTTGTTGATGAACAACATACAGGCTGCTTCCAAGATTTAGTTACTATGAATGATGCTGCTATAACGTGAAAATGCATGGAGAATCTTACTACTTTGAAATACAGAGGTGAGTGGTTTATTTCGTTATAGAGAGATAGACCTGGAGGGAAGGTATTAAGAAAATGAATAAAAGAACAAGATTATGTAACTAAACACGTCTGAATCTCAAGCACTCGGGAGTTTTATTTTAAATCCTTTCTTCCTGTCTACAAAGCTGAATGAATTATTAAAAGTAATGGCATTGGGCAGAGAGTCTAGGAATAAGTTAAATTTGCAGAAATGCATTAATGAGTCCGTGGTACTATATACTTTGATAGTAAGTAAGTATATTTGCATTATTGTCAATGAGTCACCAACATTTTAACAGAAACTGAGATTATTTGTGTATGCAAGTTTCTCTTTTCCAAAGTCCTAGAACAATTAGGTTAGTGGACACTCATTCTTCCTTATGAAAATTCATATAATTTTGTTTTATGGAACCAGGGATCGAACTCAGGTCCTTGCACTTGCCAAGGAAGCACTTATTCTACTGAGCTATCTCCCCAGCCCCTCTTCATACAAATTTCTTCCCAAGAAAAATTTTAAAAATAATCCATTGCATATCAGGAAAGGTTCTTCTCCTCAATGTGGGGACTGATGTCCTGATTTATGTTGTTTGTAGGAAAATGGGAGTTACTCGAAATATCATGTCAAGTAAAAAGAATCAAGACACTTATCCTTAGATGCCATGAGGCTTCTGTCATAGATGAGATCCAAAGTATAAGCAAAAAGCAACATAAAGACAGATAAAAGGAGACAGGAGGATAAGTCTCTTGTAAGGGAGAAGGATCCGAGCAACAGAAGAAGCAGGGTGTGGAAAATCAGATGTGTTGTGCTTGTGCTCCACAACCTACAATGACAGTAATCATTGTGTGTCTCCGGTGTGAGCTAAAAACAATGAAATGAAGATGCAGGAAAGGAATCTGTAGACAGAGGGAGGGAGACAGGAGGGAAGGGAAGTGGAGTAAAAAGAACGAAGGCATGTTCAGTATGTACCTATGACCTAAGGTTGTATACATTAAATTCCGAAAACATGGATGGGTAACACAATGAAAGAAAAGAACCTGCAGAAGTGCTTTGAATGAACTAAAACCAAGTCACAGTAGCAGGAGACAGATTCTTTATCCAAATGTAGGATGAGATTTCAGGTTGGAAGTTACGTGAAAAGCACGATTGGTAGGTCTTCAAGCTGTGTGTACATTTTAATATGCACTGTGAACCAGGTATTTGTGTGTCTACGTGTGAATTTCTGGGACTGACTTCTAGTTCAAGTGAACAGGCATCCTTAATTTAATAAGCTGCTCTCCCTCTGTAAGCCTGTAAATGTTTGTAATTTGAACTGTAAAATTTGTAGGGATTGGATCAATTTGAGCATATCTGCTCAGAAACCAAAAAAAATTCGCTTTTGTATGTTTGAGTCAGAATTATTCTTCTTGCTTATTTTCTTTTTTTAATGAAGAAAGCACTCTAACAAACTTCTGAAAGGATAAATTCATACAAATTCACCAAGAATTGTACTTCTGCAGAAATCTAATTCCCCAAAAATCCTTCCAAGCAACATCCAGACAGGCTGTTATCTCACACCTGTAGGTGGACTTTCAGATCTTGACCAGTTTTGGTATGGGAAGGGTGCTTCAAAAGAGCAGTGTGAATACGGCCAGAAGCTTCAGGCAGATCTGGGAAATGGCAGGTCTTTCTATTTACCATAGTCAAACTGACAGAAAACTCAGAAAAAATAGTTTCAGATCCTTTCAGCAGCTGGGCACTCCTTACAATTGCAGACTTTGGAACTGCAGTTTTACAGAGCAGGTTTTAAGAATTGTTTTCCTGTAACAAATGAATTATACAGAAAGTGAAAGGAGTGTTCTTCCTTGGTCTCTTGGGGTGGGAGCACCTACTTTTTCCTGGCTACCAACTGTGCCCCAGATTCTTTACAAAATAGAGAGTCCTAGAGGAGGCTGAGAGGTCGGCCTGTGTACAGTATGCCACACAATAAAATGAAAACTATCCCAACTATGTTACTGTCCCTCCAACAGAAACAAATTAGGACCATAGTACTCACATGGAATAGACATAAGGGTCTAAGATGATGGCCACTGTTATAATGCAAATAAGAAGATACATTAGGAAACCTATTATTTATGAAAAGGTGAGTGAGATTACATGAGGCAAAGAGAAAATCCAGCTTGCTTGGAAAAAATTACCATAACCACCACAAGGATGAATCTATTCAACGTAGGTCCACCTCAAGGATGGATAGACACTCAGAGATCACATTTCCTTAGGTAATTGGCCCAGATATCCAATCCAGTTCACCCAATGTCAGATGGAACCTCAGACATCGTCAACTCAACTGCCAGACATTGCCTTGCCTATGTTCAAAATCAGGATCTAGAAGAAGATAATGCTGTTCTCAGAACCCTCAAGCTGTACAAGGAAAAACTCAAGACCAATCAAGAAAAGAGTACTTGCTTTAAAAACAGTGTAACTGGACATTGGGTACATGACTATTTTGTGCCACTGCCCAGGACCTGCTTTGTGTGTCAGTAGTCTAAAATGACTGGAACTGGAAGATTTACTGTCCCATTCCCAGAGAAAGGGTAGGCTAGTGCAAACCCACTTTAGCTGCTCTGTTGAAGATTACTGAGGGGCCCCAGAGCAAGCTAGTACTCCTGCCTATTGGTATTTGCATAGCATGCTGGGAGCTCCATGTTACCTTCGATGTCATGGGTAAGCTAACTCAATTTCTTATTCATACAAGGACAACTTGCTCTGTTTAACCAACTTTCCAGTAAAACTTTCTCTATTTTTATAGTCATAACTGGGAAAGAAGAGAACCCTAGTAAGAGCTCCCAATAGCATTCATGCCACAGACTGAATGTTGAACTGTCTTGAAATTTCTTAGGCCAATTCAAAGACCAACCATGAATTCTTAATTGTTCCATGATGTCTTACTCCCTTCTGGAGGAGAGACCTATTTTTAAAATTAGACTTGTTCTTTAACTCAGGCAAAACCAGCAGATTTTAATTCTCAAAGCTACATCTAACTTACCCAACTGAATGAGTGAGCTGCTAAATACTGCTTAATAAAATACCTCAGAAGAGACAAAGACCAATCATGAAATTTGACCATCTGAATGTCCCAGCACAAGTGGACACAAACAGATTCGAGACTCCCAGATTAAACAGTTACTTAGTTTAGCTTTCTGTGATCTTGTTTATCTCAATTGTCTCAGCGTTTCCATTCCTCAGACACTCTACTCTTGGAAGGGCCTGGCTGATTCCTGGGCTGTCCTCACGGCATCTTTCCTCTTACCCCATCAAAGTATTTGGCTTCTTTTTAGTGCTAATCATTCCAGCAACCCAGCTCTTCTCAGCAAAATCAAAGGTGCCAAATTTGCAGGCTCTTCAATTTGGTAACACTCAAAACTTTTAAAAATTATACACTTGTATCATGTGTTCTTGATTCCCTCCCTATAGCTTTCAACAGTACCCAGGCCACTGACTGAATATTGCTTATTGAAAGTTGCTTATGTCAGACCAATTATTCTGCCAACCTTAATCTCAGTCTTCTGAAGATTCTCAGAACATAAGCAAAATGAGTTAGACTGAGTTTCTGCTGGCATATAACACATGAGGACATTGTTAATGGAGTTCTTGTTCCCAGCTGAAATGTTGTAAGTCTTGTCTTTACCACATGCATTTTTATCATTTAAGAGCTTCTTTAGCCAATAACTCTAAATCTTTCTAAACTCCACTTGTTAACAGTCTGAAATCTTCTAAATCATATGGTGAAATATAATAATAGTCATTGCTCTGTTTTTGGTATCAAAACATTAGTCACTTCTGTTTGTTGGGTCAAAATATCCAGAACTTATAAATTAAAAGAGAAAAGGTTCCTTTTTTGTCTCACAGTTATGCTCCAAGGCAGAGTAACATGGTGCTATTAATCTGAGAGAAAAGAGAGAAGCCAATGAAGATCATATACACTTCTAGGCCACCTTCAGAGATTTTTGATCCTTGATATAATAATTTCTGGATTTGTATTACTACTCATATAGACAGGAAAATTAACAATACCTGTCCATTGCCAAGAGGTCTCCAAGACTGGGCAATGATTAATGTTAACTTTTGTATTCATGCAGGGGTTCAAGAGACTATGACAAAATGTAACACAAACACTGACAGACTCATTCAATTTCATAATTATATGCCAGTATCTCTGCCTATCATTTCCAATATACACCTTAATTGGCCTGGCCCAGTCTACATTAACACTACCCACTCTGATTCATACCTGGTCTTTCAAAAAGATGGGTTCAATTACTCCTTTACTACTTTATTGGATCCTTGAGGAAAAGGGGGAAGCCTTTTATAATATTGCAGAACTAATTTCTTCAAACACATCCACAATACATAAATATCGTTATGTCTCAGAAACAGAACCCGAGAAAGTAAATATCACTCATACTATTAGTAAGGCACAAGATTGTGTATATGATTCTTCTATTTTTATTTTTATTAACCTATGGACAACCAGATTGTCCTTAAATAATCAATTTTCCAGTTGACAAATTTTGAAAAAGAGATTTTTTTCCAGAAAATTCATTTATGAGACAAATATCTTGTGTGGCCACCCTCTGGCCACAGTTCAGAGAGATAGCAACAGGCCCCACTGGGAGATACTTGGTTTACCTCTCACTCAAATTCACATCATGGATGTACAATACAGGTTTGTGAGAGCCCAACATATGTTTTCCTCCCAAAATTGTGGATAGCAAAGTTCACCTCATTATGCCTAGCACCAGAATGAAAATTTCCTCAATTTACAATTCAAGGACCTCTCAGTTGACCTTTAAAAGATAATGTCATGAACCTTCTTGCTACTCCCTGGACCAAAAGAGCTGAGCCCCTTTCTATTCTGGCTGTGTTGGCCATCTTGGCTGGAATCATGCTGGACATCAGTAGACTAGAGCATAGTATCTCAGCAAGGGACTTTTCCTTCTCCACTCGGTGTTGCAGCTGGCCTCTGTAACATAGATAAACCAATGGCAACTTAATTCCTTGATCCTATTAGTCATGTAAAACACCTAGCTATGCACTTACTTACAGTTCTTCAAAGGAAAGTCTGAAGAATGTTTAAGGAAGTTTTTGTTTTTGTTTTCCAGCCATGTCTGCAGCACTCCTAGACAGCTTGTGTTCCATAGTCCAGAAGGCAAGAGAAAACTGGTTAACCACCAGCGGTGGCCACTAAATCAGGTTAGTTGTAAGATAAATGTCTGTTCTCAGTTCTCAAGGTTAGTCACCTATGCTAAAACCTTGGTTATGATAGTTCTGTTATTTTTTTTCTCTGACTTGTTTAACCTCCTCATTCTTTTGTGTCTTCCAGGATTTAGCAATTTTGTTAAACTGGTGACCAATTGAGGATTATAGTCCTTTTCTCCAAAACTCAGTCAAGAAATGTTCCAGGCTTTTCTCCAGCCCTTCATTTCTTAAGGAAAGCCATCCATAATTCTCATATAGGTAGAGACTTCTGTCCAAGAAGGAAGCAGTTCCAGAAGAAATAAAACTATTAATGTTCAGACACCCATAAGGAAGAATGGAATTCATGTTTCTTAGTATTTAGTTGAGGCAGGAAGTAGAGAAAATAAGTCCTTGGAGGAAGGCTGGAAGGGCAGAGGACAAAAGGGAAAGCTAGCTAGCTCTTCAAAGGCATGGACAGCATCCAGCCCTAAAAGACCATGCCTGGTAAAAACAAGCTATGCATATGTTGTAGACTTCTGGGGTGTGTGGGGTGGGGGGGCAAATAGCTCTCTAAAAATCACAATGAGCATCTAGCTATAACAAGTAGGCCGTTCCTCACAACATACATACTACAAAATATCTTATGTGCCCAGAAGTCACAAGTTAATTATAATTAATTACAATTTTATTTGCATTGTGATTTTAATCCTCATTGAAGTCTTTGGCCCCAGAGAAACTCAGAAACTGTCCATAGGACACAAATCCTCTCTCCACCAGAGCGTAGATTTGCTCCTGATGGGAGTGACTCACCATATCAGTTCAAAGTGTTACTCACCCTCTGTAAACATCACATACAAATCGTGACCCTGTCTTCTTCAAGGTTGTGAGCTCTTTTCACTGATCTGTGCCAACCTATGGGTCTACTGATCTTTGCTAATAAATCTGTGCTTTCACTTTTACTTTGGTGTATCTATGCATTTCTCTGTTGGGACACCAAGAAGTTAAAATTGCCACCATCCCTGTCAACATTGCCTTTGAGGGTATGGGCTGCCTGGACAGTACCACTGCCCTCAATTTTTTAGTGTAACTACTTTATGTTTCACATCCTGATTAAAAATTTCTGCAGAAATTATGTAGTGATTGATATTGAAACTTTTCAGTTTTTAAGAGAAATAGATGCCTTTCAGTCCACACTGTGATCTACAAATATGGAGCGTGATTCATCTCCAGCTGAACTTACCCTCTTAAATCATTTTTCCCTTTCAATTAAAAGTAATTTCATGCACGTTGAAATGACTTTTCTAAGAAAATTCTCAGATCTAAACTTTTTATTCCTTTCTAATCTATTTGGGTGCCCTAAACCTGGGCAATTTATTTCTTAATATATTCTCTACATTTTAAAACTCCCATCCTTCTTCATCTTTTTCCATGTGTATTTTTTTTTTCATTTTCAGTAAGCAACCATAAGTATAGTCCTGTAATTATAAACCTGAACATTTCCTTGATTTTGAGGTGCAAGGGCAATTAGAAGTCTTAGTTCTAATTCTGTCGGTTTAATATGTGTGTGCATCAAATCACTTGATCATTTCAGCTTGGTTCCTTGATTTATAAAATCAGAGTAGTTGCTCAGATTACTGCTTTTCAGCTTGTTTTCCCGTTAGCTGGTTAGGAAACAGAGTTGGAACTCCTCTTGCAAGACCGGTGCTTCTCATGTAGTTGGGTCAAAGGAGCAGCAGAACGACTACGTATTGTATTTCTACTAACTCCTGAAATTGCTGAGGCCCATAGTCTGCACTTAGGTTCCAGAACAACTAGTTGGCTTATTGCCAAACATGCACCCTTGGAGATGGGGGATAGTTTTTTTTTTTTTTTTTTAATGAAAGCCTTGAAAGGTACATAGGTCCTCTCCAACCTTCAAGAGCCAGTTCGGTGCTACATTTTTTCTGTGGTTATTGGTTATATCTTGATTATGCAAACTACACCCTCAATAAGAGACACTGAACTCTAATAAAGCATAGCATCTCTGACTTGGCAACTCTTCTGTTCACAGTTTGATTTTTATGAGCTTGTCTTTTCTCTCTATTTGTTTTTAAGTCCTTAGATATTATTACATGCCAGTCCATTCATCATGTTTAGAGCAGTCATTTGTGAATTACAAGAGCATAGGAATTGCTAATAGGAAAAAAAAATTGCAGCACACATATTTCCCAAAATTATGATTTTGTTGGCTGGGTTTATGTAACCTTCTATTTATAAAACAGTTCTGGGCATACTAATAGGTAAAGGACTTTGTTCTGAACACATCTCTGGAGAAAAAATCCAGGGTTGAGCGTGAGAAATTTGGGGCCTGAAACTCCTATTATTTATTTATTTATTTATTTATTTATTTATTTATTTAGTCTGTTTCAAGTTGCCTTAACAGTGGGTCTGGGAATCAAACTGCTATCCCCTACGCCTGACTAGGATTGCCTGTGCAGGCACTTAAAGCGCTGAGCTAACTCAAAAGCTTCTGAAACTCCAATTTAACACTAGAATCTAGGAAGAGTTACCTATCCTTTCCATTTTTGCTCCATCAAGAAGAAATATGTTAATATAATTTAGTATTTGAAAAAGAGACACATGGGAATGTACATAATGTCATTTGTTTTTCACTAATTTCTTACTTATAGTAGTTTTACATAAAATTTCTACTGAATTGCTTTTCTGATTATAGTTGGACAATGTCAGTTCTTCTACACTGCATTCCTCACTTCCCAGTAATTCTTCCATTTTTTAATTAGATTGTAAGCTCTTTGAGTACAGGAATCCTATATTGCTAGGATCCATAGTGTTTGAGCACAGAGAAGCATAATTCATAGAAGACTAGGGATTTGGAGTCAGAGATGGGGGAGGGAGAGAGAGAAAGAGAGTGCATAGAGAGGAAAGAATACGAGAGAATGAGAGAATTACATCCAGTGAAAGTGAAGCAGGAACTAAAACTCATATCTCATGTATTATGTCCAACAAAGGAATCTACCACAGTTCTGAGCATGTTAAAGGTCATGAAATTGTAGTTATCTTTTCATAGTAATGATGTTTGAATGTAGTACTCATATTTTTAAAACTTCCTACAAGAGCTACATTCTGAAGTAATTCCATTATTTTGAATAAGATCAATTCCGTCATAGAATTTTCCACTTTTAAGACATTTTAAATCATACCACCAATCAATAAAGTCATACGTCACTGTATTGATTTGGACATTGGTAAAGAAAAGAGCAGTGAGTGGCTGGAAATCTGCTCTCAGGAGCCACACTACACTGATTAAAATCCTGGTCTGGCTATCCACATTAGAAAGTTTCTTCGGTTCTACATCCTCCTGTCGGCTCCTGTCTGAGAGTAATCATCTATGATGCTGACTTCTCAACTGTATCATGAGAGTGAAATGAGCCGTGCAACTGATTTGAATCAAGCAGTGCTTGATGTGCGCTGCTTCATCAATAGATACTAAACTCATGGTGCTGATTTTCATAGGCTGTGTTTCCATAGTTGAATTAAGGACTGAATAATGTTTGGTTAAGGAAGGAAACATGTCTATGGTCTTGAACAGATACTTGACCAGGTAACTGTAATAGGAAGATGACGGAGGAAACTATGTTTGTTATTGATAGCAACCACATTTCATTTAACTTGGCATTTCTTATTTTTTCATATTAACCCCAACTGTATCTACTCTGTACTGTGTTCTTTTGATAAAGTGAATTTGGCACTGTTGCCATTGAGATGTTAACTTTATGCAAGCCACTTTGGCACCCAGATGGGATGGTGGCCAGAACTCCACAAGGTATGTGCCCTTTTCAGCTAGGCAATAAATGCTCATACTCCAACTAGCTCTCGTGCAACACCGACCTTTGAAGGCATGAGCTACCAAGTGACAAGTCTGAGGCCATCATGCTGCAAGATATCTCAGGCCACATGCAGTGGTCAGTAGAAACAAATCTTATTTGTTCCTTTGGGGTCCCTAGTCAGATCATCTATCATCCAACATGAGATTCTAGTCTTGAGATGCACATGACAATGATTCCACACAAGAAGCTGCCTCCATCTGTCCAATATCCACTGCCTTTGAGTCGTCACACAGCGACATAACAGGGTAGATATAAGTTACCCCTGGTGCCCAAACCCCTAACTTTTAGAATACAGATATATATATATATATATATATATATATATATATATATATATATATATATATTACAAACTTTCAGTGTTATTTATTATGCTGACATAGGTAATCACAAAATCTATTATTTACATATAATTAGCTTATTATTACTACATACAATTTTGTCAGTAGAATTGCTGTGTTAAGGTAATAAAAAACATTTTACGAGGGCATCCAACACATAAATGGTGAAGCTGGGTCTTAACCCAGACTTCTGACTCCAGGACCTAGATATATATATTATTTTATACAGGGAAGAAAATTCATTCTTATGTCCCCAGTAATTCATTGCAAAAAGTAAATTCTTTTTAAAGATCCTGCTCATTATATCAGGATGTGCCTGATTTTGTTTTATATCCTCAGAAAATGGTAATTTTCATAATCAACCAAAGCTATCCATGAAAAATGCCTTTCTGAAGTTGAAGTGCTAATACTATCAAAGTCTAAAGACTCTACCACATGTTCTTCTGTATAAGTGAATCAGTTTGTAACATAGAGAGGTTAGACTGCAGCTTTTGATCAGGATGCGTTCAGATAACTGTATTTCAAATTAGATGGATAAAGAGCTGCTTATTGCTGCTATGATCACACGTCCAATATATCATAAAATTCTAATAACTTTCTTAGTTGTTTTTGAACCTATCTATATTGTTGTCTTTCATAAATTATTTTAGAAATACATGCATTTTTGCTTTGATAGTTATATAGCCATCTGTGTCCAATATTAATCATAGCCTAAATACAGGTATTAACATGCTTATGGGTTTTTAATAAAATGAATCAGGTTACGGACATGCATCTGACAAAGATCATAGAGGAAAAAAATCATGGTATTTTGAAAACATTCTGGTCTCCTAGGGATTCAGGTCAATCCAGGCATTATAAACATAACTCAGAAAATGGGCAAAGATCTTGAAATTCCAGCCAGCATGGTGAGTTTCTCAAAACCTCAAAGGTCTAAGTGGTCTCCGTCAGTATACCAGGGGTGAGAATCTTCATTTTCGCAGAATCTTCTTCAGTATACTTGTCATCTGCTCTTCCAGGTGCTGCAGCCCATTCACATGGGACACTCTCCTGCTGGGACTGTTGATACTGGGCAGGGAATAGATACGTCCTTTGATGTTTTCAGAAAAAGTTTCACTTTCTTCTTTAGTTCTTGGGAAAAATACCCTTTCCTTGTATGATGACCATAAAGATAATTAGCATAATATTTTCATGAAATTTGACATTTGAATGTTGACTTAGTACCAAACTATAGATAGAATTTGGTTATTAAATCTAGAATTCATTTGGTAGAGTGTTTAGAGTCTTCAATGTACAGTGTCATACTATACAAAAATAATTTCTTCTTTTATGTCTTTCTCTTGTCTAATTGCTCTGGTTAACATTTCCAGAACTATACTGAATAAGAGAGTGACAGTGGACAAGCTAGTTTCGGTCCCAATTTTGCAGTGAAAGCTTTCAGTTTTTGACCATTTGGTATGATGATGCCTGTTAATTTGTAATACATGGCCATTATCAGATACAATGAAAGACCAACTTTTTCCAATTTTCTATAAGATTTTTATTGTGAATGGGTATTGAATAGTGTCAAAAACTTTCTCTACGTCTATAGAGATGATAATGTGGCTTTGTTTTTTTCTGAGGCAAATAGGTGAAAAAGGGTCTGACTTCTTTGGGAAAGTGAATAAAGGAGAATTCTAAAAGAAAATTCAACGTATTATCCCAGACAGATGATAGCTAGCTAGCTAGATAGATAGATAGATAGACAGATAGGTAAATAGATATTATATTTTAGGGAAGGGTCTACAGCGTGTTCAGGATCTCTCTACTAGATCAGACTCGTAATGATCTACCTGTTTAGAGCCTCACAAGAGCTGGGATTACAGGCGCATGCCACCATGCCCAATTTCAATTGCTGTCTCAGCACACCCCAGGGACAGAGCCAGCACAGCAGGACCAGGGA
Organism: Myocastor coypus; assembly: GCA_004027025.1. Classification (NCBI taxonomy): domain Eukaryota; kingdom Metazoa; phylum Chordata; class Mammalia; order Rodentia; family Myocastoridae; genus Myocastor; species Myocastor coypus. The sequence continues at coordinate 81,499 of PVJA010003410.1, read as the reverse complement.
TTGAACCCCTGGCCCCTGAGCCTGCTTTTAGGTGTTTTAGTCTGCTGAACTATTTGGCCAGCCCTTTCTGTAATTTTAGCTGACCTTTATGTATACATTTGAAATCTTCCTATTGGTTCCTGTTTACTATTATCACAATAAATTTTAAAACACAACTTGGATTGGCTAAGAATTCTTTATGAACTCGACAAAGATGTGTAGATAAAAACCTTAGGAAAACATAAATGTGGTTTAGGTTTCAGGATTCCACCTTCTTTTTTTCTGATTTTACTTTCTAGGCTTTACTATGGGTATTCTAAATTTCTGCTCCTTTGTTGTCTTTTGCTTTCTGATGATGTATATGCTCAACTTGAGGCCCTTTCTTCTCTGTCTTATTTTGTCTTTCAGTACGGTTTTAGATGTCACTATCTTTGGAAAACATTTCTAACATTTCCCCCTCCCAGCTACTATTCCAGATGATACTTCATGAAGTATGCCCAAGGTTTTTAAAGTATCTCTTTATCTTTTATTTTATTCTTCTTCAATTTCTTGTCTGACTCCCTCAAGCCCTCTTTGAAATCAAAAGCAAGTCTTTTATCTTTGAATCTGCATTTTTTTCTAATACAAAGTTATGGCTCTGTCAATATAATTAAAAAACATGTGGACATGAAACTATTTTATGTCTCAGTTAAATAAATCTGGTGAAGGTAGGTATAATTTGAATGGAATTCATGTTTTCTTTTAAACTGTTCCATTCTCCACATATTCTCAATAAATGCTTATTTTGAAAAGAATGAGTGAATGCATTCATGTAGACAAATTAACCACAAAAAAGTCATCGTAATTTGGAGAGTGGGAATATAGCGATTGTGCCGGATGTGGCTCTCCAAGCTCTGGCTCTCCAAGCTCCATGAGACCCTAAACTCACCTTGCGCATTGTTTCTCTCATGTTTGGGGTCAAAGGTCAAATAGGAACACTACCATCATCTACCTGATAGAACCGTTGCCAAATGAGGCTGAGAGAATCCATTCAATATGGTATGTGGATAAATGGATATTATTTGTACATCGTTACTTGATGCTGATTTTTTTACATATATCTTGGATAAAATCATGTTTATAGAGCTGGAAAACAGAGCTGCACCTTGTAGAGGAAGCACAAATTCCAGATGTCAGAAATCCTCCATTGTTCCTTCTTGCTCTGTGACTTTTAATAGTTATTGAGATATAATTCAGTGCTCATGTTTGTTAACTAGGAATTTCAGAGAGGGAGCTAGAGATACATACTTTATATGGCCACTTCCAGCTATAAAATTTCATGATTTTACATGACAAGAACAGATTCCATTTAATTTGCATTGTTACTTATTGAGGACTGTGATTAAAATGTTTAAGAGTGATGATTGATTCAAGTATGGTTCAGAGATTGGTTTTATTCAGGCACATAATTACCAGGATGGTGGAGAGACACAAGAAATAAGAACTATTTATAAAACTAATTCAATCCCTATGTAATAACTAAATTTCCCATACATAATGCTATGCTCATAGAAGGTGTCCAATAAATATTAAACGAATCACTGGTGTGATGTCTTAAATGGATTTGATTGACCAATTAATCACAATTAAGTCTACTAAAGCAATTGAATTGGGTGCAGTTTAATTTTGGCAAGAAAGAAGGGGTTTATTTGCCAATTCCATTGCCTTTCTTTTTATTACTTTTTAAAAGGACATTTCATAATTCAGGTGGGTGAGAAGTAAGACTTTTCTTAAACTCAGTCTAATTTTGACAGCAAGGGCTGATTACTCATGTCAGATGGCGCTGTTCCATTCGAGCAGTTCCTATTTGGACAAATAGACTTTTCTCAGGGTGTAGGATGCAGGGAAGACTCTTTAGCTATTTATTAGTCATCAGCCTGCACCGATCACTGAGGCATGCACTGGGCAAACATACATATGTACAGATCACTTTTTAACAGCTGGAAATTCAGGCATCTGCTTTCCTTTGATTTCAGCCTACTTCCCATGCAATTCCTGAATCAAGATGTCAGTCTCCTGTGGTCCCAGGCCACAGCTCTCTGGTACCGTTACTGACGTCTGAGAACGTGCTAGAACTAATTCAGATGCTTCCCTCATGATCACAGCACTTCTGATGATCTTGAAGATAATTTAGAGTAATTCTTTTTGTGAGTTTTATAATTGAAAACAAAAGAGTGAGTTTGCAGGTTACTCCTACTTTCCCCCTTCCTCCACACACCTTCCAGCAGGGGAGCAGCTGCATTCTCTCTGCCTTAAAGAGAAGAATGAAAGTACTATAAACAAACTAATATCTCAAACAAGTACAGTGCTCACCTGCACGTGATGTATTAAACTGTATTGAGCCATGGTCCCCTGCGCCTGCCTAAGCTTTCCTAAGCAGGCGCTTTCAATCACTGAGCTATCTCACTGGCCCCTCATAGTTGTGTTTCTGTTGCTTCATCTTTTCAGGATGGTGTTGGCCAGGAATTTTGAAAATCCCAGGGGACATTAACCAAATTTATACACCCAGATGTATCACATTTTAATACTAAATTTTATTTCCATATTATTTATCAAGCACGCACATACCATCTACCAATTACTCATGGTAATATATAGAATTAGAGTATTATTAACAGAACCACTAACAGTGCTTGAATTAAGATAAATGGGTAATAAAGCCACTAAACGATTTTTGCACAATATTAAAGTTATTAAGATGTATATAGGGGGAGCTGGGGAGATGGCTCCGAGGCACAAGTGCCTGCTGGGCAAGTGCAAGGTCATGAGTTTGAACCCCACCTCTGTTATTTATCTTGCCAAAGAGTTTATGGCTCACTTGGAAGAAAAATTGAACGAGGTAAGCTGTCAGGCCATTTACAACTAAATTTTATTTGGCTGGAGATAATAGGAAGCACCATTTCTCAGACTCTGAGAGACACAAAAGAGACAAGAGCCAAACAAAAGCCATCAGCTGATAGCCTGGAACGCGGAGCTCCTCTTTCTAATATCTGCCTTTGTCAACTTCACTCTCCCCACGGGAATTAGCGAGTTAGAAGCTCGTTGTGTTGTTGTTGTTGTTGTTGCTATGTTTGTTTTCTAGTCCCTCCCAGGTCCAAGCTACACAATAAAGGCAGAAACAAAGTTCATAAACAGGTAAGCTGGCCATTAACCTACAGCTTAAAAATATAAGCACCAAAATCTAAAACTCATAAGGTTTTATCCTCATGTTAAAATATTGTTTACACATTTTTGGCATTTTGATTTGTACCTGAAGTTTCCCATAGGAAATGTTAGATTTGTCTTATTTCTATCCTGTTGGCTATGTATATGTAGTGCTGAAGCGGGCACTCTTGTGGTTGTGGAAAGAAGCTAAGGGTTTCCTTTCCAATGATTCAACTATCAAATGTACTTCCTAATATAAATTACATCCCCAAGCACTTAAAAAGCATAATTGCACCATCATCTGTAGGATGCTATCCTTCTGTAATACAAAGTGGCCAACAGTTTATTAGGCTCCATCGGGTTTTGATCAATGGCCAGTTATTTCTTTAGGTTAAGGTCTGAATTGGCTCAGTTTCCTCACTTGTGGCCTCCAGACTTCCTGTCGTTTTTTACCTAGCCAGTGTTGTGATCTCTGTTGTACCCAACTGGCATAAACGACTCTTCCCTGGGTTTCCTGGAGATCACTTCATTTAGAAAAAATATTCATACATACTGAGAAATTGAATGTTACAGACACAGCAGTAAGTGATTCATGACGTCCACCTACATGCATAGGAGCAAGTCAGTAGGCCATGTGGGAAACCAAACACCTGATTTACTACCTGCTTCCTTCTGTATTGTTCAACTGTACTGAATAAAAAATATCTGAATTTTACTCCATTGGATTCTGCTCAGTCTCATCAGGTTGGTCTCCCTTAAACATCTGGGTAGTGAGGTGATGAAAAGCATATTCATGTGGTAATGCATGTTTGGCTTTCTTTTGTGTGGGATAACTTAGAGAAGAAGGAGACACAGTGTGCTTTTTCCTCTGCCGTTCTAGCAGACCTGCCTGGGTGTGCGCATGCGCGTGCTCGTTATCTTATATAACAATCCCTCTAGCTTTCGTAAATGTCACAATGATTGACCTGTTCCTGATCCGGAGACAGAGAACCTCCTCCTTTAGTAGAACAAGAGAGCAAGAGAGAGCAAAACATTTCAGGCTAGGCACTGAGCCATGAGTGGAGGCCACAAATATCTTCACAGGGAATTGGGACAATGACAAGATATCTGGGGAAAATGATACAGGGCATGTGGCTCCTTCCTCTAGCAATGCCTGCTCATCCAGCAACAGCTACAAATCAGAGAACGACTGGATATTACAGTCATGTAGGAGTCCATGAGGGTCATCGGTATAGACTGTAACTGTTGTGGTTATTTGCTCATTCTTTTTGTGCTTTATACAATCCAGCTAGAAGAAAATCTTCTAGATAGACTGAAAGGAACTTTACATTCAGGACGTCAAGAATCAAGCACGATCTTTCTCACATTCGGGTATTTGTGGTAGTTGCAAATTCCTATCATACTATGTTAGCATTCCCAAGGCAGGCAAAGTGTTTGACTTTCTCCTTCCGTCCAAAGTCTGTGCGTCTCACCTTGTCATCTGAATGCTCTGCACAGGGAGTCTCAGAAGCTCATGTTGATGTATTTTTATTAAATCAAAAGAGGAGAGCAATCCGTGGTACTTAACATTATTGTTTTTCTCTGCATCAGGCATTTCCCTCTGTTATCCACCCCTTGCAGAATAGAGAAGACTGAGAGAGTGGACAACAAAACGAGCTCAAAATTCCCACTGTGGCTAAGAAATCAAATTACCATTCAGCAACCTCCAAGTGCAGTTCCTCAACTTCAAAGTGCAACTTACATGACTGCAATTATTCTAAATTATAACTGCACAAGGCAAAATTATTTTTGAATGAATACTGCAAAGGAACCTTTCATAAAACAAAAAAAAAATCCTTTCATTTTGAGAGAAGCAAATCTTTATGTTGAGGCAAGCAAATCCTTGTGTTGTATAATAGTTTTTAAAGAGTTGCTATTATTGTGTATTACAACTTCAGATTATGATACTGATATGTGAATGCAACACCAGTGCATTTGTGAAAGTGCTAAAACTCCAAGGTGACCCCGAGCCCACAGCTTCTCAACATTACTTCTCATGACAAGTACCTGAATCCCAAGAAAGAGCAGCAGGAGTTGTCCTAGACTGTTGTGAAGAAGGTGCTGAGTATGTGGCAGGCTCTTCTTTGATCTTCTTCTCTTTACTAGGACCTAAGCTCACACCAGTGGGAGGTGCGCGGCACTACAGCAAGGTCCTTTTGCAACTGAGGCTTAAGAAGTGATTGCAGGAACAGTGGGAAAGTCAAAACCTGCTCTCATTAATAAAACTTCAGGTCTCCTTTGAAAATCTTCCCATCGTTTCCCGCCTATGAGCCAGCATACCAAACATGACCCATGTATAGTCTTGTCTTGAAGCCCTATGCCCCGCTGGCTTGTTGGACACATAAGTGAGTGAACAAAGGCATAATCAAGCAATCTAATGCTTTCCTTTGGAATTATGAAGTTGTCAAAGGAAAGCTAAAAAGTTTTGTATGTTGAGCAGTCAGACTGATCACTGGTGGCGAATTTGCTTTCGAAGTTACATACGACCCATTGCATAAAATAACATTCTAGATACAGAAGGTAGTGTTTCCAATTTTGCTCATACTTGAGTAGACTCTGACAATGTTAAGCTTCCTTTATGTTCCTTTGGTTCTGGAAAATGACATAAGGAGCAGAGGCTGAAATAGCTGTTCTTGTATTGTGGGATATAGCTTTCTGTTAAGAGTGGCTTTTCCCTGCATGACTGAAAGCTATGGTTTGAATGTGTCCCCCTAAAAGAAAATGTGTCTTGAAAACTTAACCCTCCAATTCAACTGTGATAGTGTTTGGATGTGCGATGTTTGGGATGCAGTTCTGAGTCGATGAGCTCACAAAGCTGGGAGATCTGTACAGACCTTAATGCCTTACAAGAAAAAGAGCTACTCCAGATTTCAGGACTCTCCACTTTTTCCACTTGTGGCACGGTGACTGCTATGTCACGGTGTACCTCAGACATTGAACTTCCCAGGCTCCAGGACTATGGAAGGGACCCAGCCATCCAGTCTGTGGTGTTTGTCATCGCAGCAGAAAGAGGACTGACATTGAAATGTAAGACAAGTGAATGCCCTGTCAGAGTGCCTGTGACAAGGTCACACCAAGCCTCTCCCATTCTTGGTGTCTGCTTTGTGAGTGATGACCTTTACTCTTGCTCTGCACTGGCATTGGAAAGGTGATATGCCTAGAAACTCACTGCCCAAGACAGCTTCTAGTGGAGGCAAAACATTTTGTTGCTGTAAAGTTCTTATCAGGTGTGAGGAAAAGCGGTATAAAGAAAGCAATGTTCTTGAATATAAGGCCATACATGATGTATTAATGATGATACGTTATGGAAGAAAAGAGATTTTTAAAGTTTGAAAGTGTTGAAATTCTGTTTTGTGTGTTTTGAGTGTGTAATATATACATAAGTATGCAGGTGTATGTGTATATTTGTTATAATATTTAAAAGTGGGGCTGGGGAGATACCTCGGTGATCTAAGTACCTGCTTGGTATGTGCAAGGACCCAGGTTCCATCCCTGCTAGTGCATGCCATGCCAGTCCTGGAGCCCTGGGCATACTGGGCATGTGATGTATGCCTATAATCCCAACACTGGTGAGGCTGAGACCAGAGGATCACTATGGATCTGAGCTGCGCAGCCAAATGTGTGTCAAATGAATTAAAAACTTAAAGATATATAAATGTGTCTTATAAAAGTAGTATAAATATAGTATGTTTTTAGCTTAAAAGCTGTAATCATTATTTCTGAGCACTTCTATCAGTTTACTTGAAAAATGTGTTTAAATGAACTAGATAAAATAATCATGTGCTCTATTCTCAGGAAAACACAAAAGTATGAAATTTACTTATTTAATTCATTATTATAAACAAAGTATTTATCAAGTTATCTTTTTTCTTCAGAAGTTACATTTATAAATCTGTTAGGTTTGTTGATAGAGAGCATTAGCAAAGGAGTTTCAGAAAGCATCTCTCTTAACTTCAAGTTCGATGCTTTTGTTAACATTTTAAATGTTACATAAGAAATAAAACCAAGAAAAACACTTTTTGATTAACAAAATGGGTTTCCTTATAAGAATCCAATGTAAATGTCTACTATGGCAGCAGGCTTCCAGTTAAAAACAACAAACAAACAAATAAATAAATAAATAGAAACAAAGCAAAAAATCTTTGTTGAAAGGGCAATGAGAGGTTATATTGGGACTCCACATTGTCCTCTGATGTTGATTTTTCATTCTTGATGTTTTCTTCTTAAATGTCTGATTTCGCCAGGAAGTAGGAACAGAAATTCATATGCATTCATTCAGAAGCATCACATACACACACAGCCCTGAAAGAGCTGGTGTTCTTGAAGATGGAGCTCTGAGTCTCAGACATAAAGGCTCTGAAAAAAGAAGCTTGGCCCCAATTGGTCAAACAATCTGTACACTGGCAGGGGAGGATGCACTGAACAATCTTAGGTCTGAACCCCTGGCAAGGTAGATGTCTGTTTCAGTGTGTGCATAGCTCCTGCTGGTAGATAAGACTGCATCCAAAGACTGGGTGCCATTCAGAGGCAGCCATTGTCTTACCACTCACTTGGTGGCAGATGCTACCTGCCTGTCCAGGTATTTCCTCTTTTGCCCCACTGTACAGTAGTGAAGGAATGAAGAGCCTTTGTTTCAGATATAAGATTGAAAAAAGTCAGACTACTCTTAACTGATGTCTTCTGTGTGTTGCTTTAGTACCTTTACCTTATCTCCTAATTTCTCACACACGACCCTACACTTGTCAGGCAACCACTTATTCTACTGAGCTATCTCCCCAGCCCTAGGGCTTTGTGATTTTAAAATATGTCTTTTATTTGAGGCTTTATATTTAGATTAAGATATGAAAATAGTACATAAGATAGTCTTGGTATTGAAAACATAGAAGAGTCCATGTCTGCAAAGTTTCTTATTTCTTCATGTCTCCTCCAATTTACTGAGATTTAATTTACATGCAATAAAATTTACTCGTGGAAGTATATGTTGAATTAATTGTAGTGATTGTGTATAGCTTTACAGTCATTGCACAAATCAAGATGTAGAAATTTTTCCATCATCTTAAGCTTCCTTGTGATCTTTCATGTTGTCTCTCCTGTGGCAGCATTCAGAATAAATAGTTATTGATCTATTGTTTGTTATTATTGTTTCCTTTTAGAATATCATATAATTAGAATAATAATTTTTATATTTCATCTACCATTTTAAAAACTCTTCCATGTCATCTCTTATCTTCATACTATGTTCTTTGTATTAGTAAATATCATCTAATATGAAGATTCACAATATTTTGAAGATAATGAATATTGAGTTATTTCATTTGGTGCCAATAGCAACTATGTACTCAACATTTATGAATGTATATTTACGTGTTTATTTTTCTTAGGTTAATACCTACAAATGAGTTGACTAGGTTGTACCATTAATGTATCTTTAATCTTATAAGAAACTAATGTATACTTTTCTAAAATGATGACACGATTCTTCATTCTACTGGAAAAGTCTGAAGATTCCAGTGGCTCCACATCCCTATCGGCACATGCTATTTTCACCTTATTTCACTTTAGTCATTCTTGTGGTTCTAAGCTTTGAGTTTTTAATTCCTTGGGTATGTTATCTTCCAACAATAAAACTTTCTAAGGTCTAACACTTCAAAAAGTAACTGTAGATCACTGCAGATGCAATAAATTAAAGTCACATAAGAACATGGTGGGGCTCTGATCTGACAAACGTACTTATAAAAGAAGATAAAATAATAAACCAGATTTATGCAACTAGAGTGTAATTTTTCAACCCAGTAAATAGTGATTTTTTTTGAGGTCTATTTTCTCTCAGTTGTTCTTTTTCTTTTTTTTTCTTTTTTTTTTTTGGCGGTACCAGGGATTGCACTCAGGACCTTGTGCCTGCCAGGCAAGCACTTATTCTATTGAGCTATCCCCCTGGCCCTGTTGAATATAATCTTTATAAGTGTATCGCATTTCTGACCTGAATTCTATTTTATGTTTGTTTTATGGAAAATGAAGGCTCTATATTTTGTCAAAGTGTTATTTATATTTTTCTTATGAAAACTATTTCCTAATATGGCAAAGAATATACCTATATTTTATTTGAGAAATGTAATAATTTTAGCTCTGACATTACTATGACCCACAATATGTTATGTGTGTGCATGTGTGTGTGTGCTTACGTAAGAAAAAGGCCAAGATTGTTTTAAAAATATTACTTCACACAAATAACCAGTTGTTTGATAAAATGTGTGGAAGTTCTACTTTTACCTTACAGAATTGCTTTGGATGTTTTATTGAAATCAGTTCATCGTATAACTACTACGGGATTATGTCCACACTTCCTCTTCTCTGCCATCTGAATATTGAAAAATATTCCACATAAACAAAGGACATGGTTTTAATATATCCCAATCTTACTGCAGATTTAACTATGCTGGAATCTTCAGTGAGTAATAAAACTGTAGCCTGGTAAATATTTGAAATTTTTGTAGAACTCTATCTACTGAGATTGAAAGACTCTAGCAAATCTAGCAGGCTGTCAGCAGTACAAAGACATTTTGAAACTTCTTTTCACCTGTGTTAATTGCATTCTTGATGAGTAGAAGAGAAGTCATCTCCTTTTCTGCTTTGTGCTATTAAATTCATAAAATCTATCTTTGAAAAGGTGGTAGCCAAACCAATTGTCTAAAGGGTAATGTCCTTAGAACACGTTTGGAAAGCCAGGGATAGCTCAGGTTGTGACCTCTGTGGGGTGGAAATGGCAGAGCAATGCCACCCAAGAGTCATCAGAACACTTCCCGAACCTCAGCAGCTGTGGAGATTGAACTCATGAAGACTCCATGAGCTAGATCCTGGTGTAAATAATGTCCACCAATTTCATTGGTAGTGAGTACCAAGTAGTGCACCCTGGGCAAACCTTGCTGTGCATCTGGACTCAGACCTGACTTGAGTAGACCCTCACAGTGTGATATAAGAAGTGCTCCATCGTGGGATGCTAGAAAAGGGGGAATCTTTTTCTTAAGATATTTTTCATCCTAGGTTAGAGAAGTTAGAGCCAAAAAGGATATATTGATCATCTACTGCTGCATAACGATTTATCTTAAATATTAACAGTGTAAAATCACAAATATTTAGTACCTCACACAATTTCTGAATATCAAGAAAGCAGGAGCACCTTAGCGGAGTGTTTGCTGTTGAGAATTACCCAGATCTACTTGAGAAGGAAACCATGAAATAATTATCATCTGAAGGCCTCACCTCTGCTGGAAGGCCCGCTGTCACAATAACATTTTCCCTGGCATATCCATACCCATGTGGCATAACCACCGGCTTCCGTAGAGCAAATGATTCAGGAAAGAGAAAGCTAAAATAAGAAAGCATCCAAGACAGAGTTCGCTATCGTTTTTAACCTCAGACCTGCCCACTAACCCTGTGACCATGCAGATTTGTCCTTCAAGTTTGGAAAACCGAGCAGCCACTGCTATGTGAGAGGAGCTACATAGGTGCTAGAATGCTACCCACTGATGAAAAACACAGATTTCCCACTTAAAATCTACGTGCTATTACAGAAGTTAGGGAATGTCTGTGCATTACCGGTCTGCCTATTCTATCTCAAGAACTTTCATTTCCTGGGTACTTGCTGTATTAGTGAAGGGAAAAAAAGATCTATGAGGGTCTGTGCACCGCTCCATCATTTTCTATTTTGACTTTGAAGACTGTACCACTCTGAGTTTTGTTCGCGATGCATTAAAAAAGGCACAGTATTGTTTATATTAATATATTGACTTCTCCCTGTATAATATTTGCAATAAAAAGACATTCCCTATAGAAGTTTGACAGGGTTTATGATATTTTAATGCTCCAATACCTATTTTTTCTAGCAAATGCTCATTATTAGTGTCTCATTTCCTAAATAATAGATCTAGCAACTCCACTATTTTCTCTTTTTTTGCATGTGATGCTTTTCAATCATGCATCTTTTGATTGCTTTTATGTTCAATTTTGGTGCTTTTAAGAACAAACAAGTCACCTCTGAAAAGTGTTGTACAGGGGAAAGAAAGCTAGCAAATCTCTCCTTGCAATGACAGGTTAAGTCTTAGGGGCTCCTGTTTGTCACTGAGATGTTTTTAACTTAATGGAATGCATGCAGGAATTTTGAATTAAATGGCAATATTACTTAGCAGATAATATTTTAGGTAATATTCCTCATAAAGCATAAATTCTAGCTAGTCTTTAATGTATGCATTCAGAAACGTTTTTAATGTCCATGTTTAGGTATTATTCAGGCAACTGTTTGGTAAGTTGGAATTTGAGGATACCCGAACTATGTGTTCAGATTGACCTGAACCACGAAGCAGCCATAATGAGAACACATGCTATGTAAAGGTCCATTGCTTCACTGTCTTTTATTCTAACTGCCTGCAGAGACATAACAAAATCAAAGTGTGACTCCTGGCACTCCACAGTAGTCTAGATGCACAACACTGAGTACTCCATCCCCTTCTCCTCAGTGCCTGGTGACTGAAATTTACTCTCAATCAAAAGACACACATTCTTTCTTTCTTATGGATTTAGCACAGGGTCTACAGCATCTCACTGCACAGATCGAACTTGCAGTGATCCTTGCTTGTAGTAATTTCCCCCCAAGCGCTGGGATTACAGGCACATGCCACTATGCCCAGCCTCATTCTACGCTGTCTCCACATGCCACGGGGGTGGGGGCCAGCCACCTCGGGCGCCTGAGTCTGCCTAAGCAGGTGCTTTAATCCACTGAGCTATCTGACCAGCCCTAAAAGGCACACCTTCTTTCAGCAAGGAAAAAGTTAATGCCCTCTGTCACTTGCCTCTAGCTCCAGGAGAAATAGCAGCTCTCTTACTTCCTCTGAGAAGAGTCCTTATATCTTGAAATCTGTTCATGTCTTTTTTGTGACATGAATTGGATTTCTATATACTCCCCTCCCCAAGTCTGTTTATAGATTAATATAAAAAAGAAAAAGAAACTAATGGGGTGGTGTGGGTTGGGCAGTGACATTTTTCTCCTGGCTTTCTCTTTTATTACCCATCATAAAAGATTTTTTCAATCCATAATTCATAACCAGAGCAATAACGTAAAAATCAATAAGCGAGGAGTTAGGGTCTTGCAGGCCACTCCAAAGAATCTAAGCTTTTTTTCCCCCACTTCTAGTTTAGAAGATGCCAGGTGAAGGGTAAATCAATGCCTGCTGTGTCACTTTTTTGCACTACATACAGAAGTGAAGGACAGAACTATGCTTCACTTTGTCAGTACTTCTGTCGGGCAGACCAAGACTGCAAATATCTCCAAGCAAGCCAGCATCTCCTTTTTACTCCTCAAGAGGCGTCGGGTTATTCCTCTCTTCCTTGCTAACGCAAGCCAGGAAAGCACTACGGTGATTTAAATATGCTCCCACCCTGGAGTATATTTAAAATCTCTTAGGATCCAAGGAACTTAGGTTTCTGCAGATGAAAGGTTCAGCTCTAATGCCAGCTTCTGCACTTATCAATATGCTTAGTTCTGATATAGGCAAAAGAAACCACCACCCTGCTAGATGTCAGAATGAGATCCTGTTCCCTAAAGTGAAGAATGACGTTTAGGGACCACGGAGGTTCCAAGCAAGACTTTTTTTTATTGCGGGAGAGAACACCTCTGTCTGAGACAGTGATAGAAAGCACCCGAATGGGCGGCCAAGGACACTGTTTGCTTCTAGGGAATTTTGTAGAGTGAATCCACAGTGAGGTGAGTCCGAGGTGGAAAAACTGGGGAATCCTAAAGTGGCATAAGGAGGGACAAAGCTACGATTAATTAATAAGGTTATACAGGCGTACATACAGAACAGAAGCTCTTCCTGTAGGGGCTTGGATTAGTGGGTCATCCTGGCTTTCTCAAGGTCTTGGATCCCTATTTAGACTATGAAGAGCTGACGTTTATCCTTAGGAAACCTGTGAGTGCACTCCTTCCATCTTTTGCCTTGAAGTCTGGTCCACGGCGTGGGCAGGTGCCTGTCTCTCTCACAGTTGTATTTCATCTCCTGCGCTGGCTCCTTTTGAGGACTTATCTCTATCTGATTGCCTATAATATTTTATCCAACTCAGTTGCTGTTATGGTTTGTATGTCGTTGTCCCGCCAAAGCCTCATGTAAATCATGGAGCTGTCAAGCAAGAGACCTGAGGGGCATGGCCAAGAGAGGCGAGAACCATTAAACTCACAGCGCGTGCTGTCAGATTTCCCCCCTCCCCACACAACGGTTTCTCGTGGAGGTATGGAGCAAATCTTCCTGGACACAGCAGTGCTCCAACCTCTTCTCCAGATCCTACAAAGAAGGGACAGCATCTTGAAACCTCCAGTAACTGGGGGCTAAATAAATCTTTCCTCCGCTAACTTGTGTGTCCGGTATTTGTCCCAGCAACAAGAGAATAGTAACTAAGACAGTTGCCTATACCTTTTCCTTGACACTCAAGTCCTGCATCTAGGAAGAAAGGTTGGTTTCATTTCCACCTCACAAAATTACTGTGACAATATGACAAGTGTGTGTGTACTAAAAATACAAAAATCTAGCCGGGTTTGGAGGCTCACACCTGTGATCCCAGCTCTTAGGAGGCTGAGGTAGAACTGTAAGTTCAAGGCCAGCTTGGGCTACATAAGGAGACCCTATCTCAAAAAGCAAAACAAAAGCAAAAACAAACAAACAAAAATCAGAAACACCTTTTTTTTTTTTTTTTTTTTTTGCCATGGGCATAGCTCAGTGGCATAAGTGTCAGCCTGGCAAGCTCAAGGTCCTCACTCACACACACACACACAAACACACACAAAAAAAAAAGAAAATACAAATCATATTTTCCTCTTTAGTACAAATAAGAGGAGCAGTATTTTGTTACTGGCCTCTCTCATTCTATCACTTAGAACCAAACATGACCTTGTAAATAAACATAATGGAAGTGGGAAAAAAAAATCAAACATGCCAGAAATACCTAATATATGGGAATTTTCCGAAAGATGATGAATCAAGCATTTTGAAAATCAAATTTGCTAGTAAATACTGTCAGGCTGGCTTTTGATTACACTTAAACAAATTTTTCTTATGCACTCATTGAATTCCTTTGGCTGCTCTTATGTTCATTGCACTATTAAACGTCTGTGGTGGATCCTCTGCTTCACAACAAATGATAAATTGTTTTCTTTTATCAGAATGTAAATACGTAGAAAAAGTCATTTGGATTAAGAGCAGAACATTATCTGATCAGTCTCTTGTAAGCTAAACCTCATTAGAAGAAAAGCTAGCAGAGGAGGGAATAGAAACAAATACATATTTTAGCCCCTTGTATTTCTCTTTTTCTTTTTCTCCCTCTGACCTTTTAATTCCTGCCTTCTACCCCGAAGCCAGCAAAGGTTTTCGCGGTGGTGTTCCATTTAAATTTGCCCCAGGCCCGTCATGCTGCATGCATTCTCCTCGTCACTGGTTCCCCTTTATCATAAGTGCTGTTATTTTATTTATAAGAATTTAGCAAGCTGCTAGAAAACCTTTCTGCAAGTAAGCCATCTTAACCTTTAAGTGACAGTGTGAAAATTTCCAGATTTTTATCTTATTTTTGATTTATATTTTTGTTTTTGTACATATTTTTTATTTATCTTATTTTAAGAAGTTGATATTCACCATTTTAAAATAGAGAAGAAAGAATAAATTTATTCCATGACTAAGTAGATCAAAGTGGGGTATCTCTACTAACATTTATCCATCTTGTATACTAATATTGCTCCAGTGTAGTTCTTGAATTCGTATAAAATGGTTACTTTATGATAGTTAAGTTCTATGTCAGTTTGAGTAAGGAATGTCCCACTGACTGGCTTAGTGCAGTTCTGGGTGACTGAGTGACTTTTCTGAAGATGGGTGTAGGCAGCACCAACCAACAGGCAAGGCTGAGAGCCTGGATAGAATAAAAGGGGAAAAGAGAGGGCACGCTGGCTCCCTCCTAGGCTTCCATGAACCCTTTGGCCTCTGTGCCCCTCTGCCGTGCCACCCTTCCTTGGATCCAGCCAACCATGGATTGTATCTTCTGAAAACTGAGAGCCAAAATGACCCTTTCCCCTAGACTTGTGGGAGTTGAATATTTTGTCCCAGCAACAAGTGAAAAACAGATTTTCAACCAGAAGATAACAGGAAATTCCTTCAGTCCACTGGTTAGTGCCATTCTTGCTCCCAGCTGAAAGCTCTGAGTCTGGTTTACGAGCTGCATTTCAGTCTCCGTCCTGGATTTCTGAGCTCTGTTTTGAATCTCCTCTCCAGCTTGGCCCACAGCAGTCTAGGGCTGCTTCTCCAGGCTGCATCTCCAAACCGTTTCAAACACTTTCTGTAAGGCAGTTTCAAAGGCATCTGAGCAACATGACCACTAATGTCACAACAATCACCTCACCAAAATCTGTCAAACCTTAGTTCATACCCAGAACTACAGTAAGATAGTGGGATGTTTCTTACTCAAATTGATGTATCAATTAACTATCACAATATCATTGCAAAACTCTAGGCCAGTGTAGAAAAGTTGAGGAGATAATTTTATCTTCTGTGTTCAAAAATATTGTGGAATGATAAGTATGTTGTTCATAATAGGTCCTTTCAAGCTTACTTTGCACACAAGTTGTAAAACTTTGTTCACTTTTTATGATAGAGAAGAGGCGTTGGTACTATTAGTGACATTTGGACAAGCAACCTTAACCCTTCTCTCAGCTTAGTCAAACTTTTCTGATAAGCTGCTCTCTGTGTCTGAGTCTTTGATTTCACTTTCTGTAGATTTTTATTCAGCGAGATTCCTGTGGAAATTCTACTTTCCCAAGAACCTGAAAGGCCTTTTCTTCTTTTTTCTCTTTCTTTTTCTCTTTCTTTCTTTCTTTCTCCCTTCCTTCCTTCCTTCCTTCCTTTCTTTTTTATTTTTTTTATTTTTAGGGAAGGGTCTGTAGGGTGCTCAGGGTCTCATTACTACATTGGACTCATAGTGATCTGCCTCTTTACAGCTTCCCAAGAGCTGGGATTACAGGTGTGTGCCACCATGCCCAGTCTCAATTGCTGCCTTAGCAAGCGCCAGGGATGGGGCTGGCATGGCAGGCCCGGGGATCAAACCCCTGGCCCCTGTGCCTGCTTGCAGGCACTTTCATTTGCGGAGCTATTTGGCTGGCCCCTGAAAGGCATTTTTAAATGAAAACAAATTTTCAGTGTCTTTCAAAAGCTGATATGTTAAAGATTTTGTGAATCTGTTGAGTGGTTGCTGGATACTTAGGATTGGAAACAACTTAGCTTACTGATGTGCTTAGGCCCATCCAAGTTGCAAATACCCAGCACCCAAGGTTAAGGAAGGCAAGGTTTAGGTAGGTCATATTTTGTGGAGATTTCAGTCTCTAATCAGCTGGCTCCAAGGCAAGGGTGGCAGGGTACAGAGCAAGAGTTCATGGCAGCAGAAGACAGCAAAAGTAGCGGGAGCCAAAAGCAGGGAGAAGCAAGTCTATCTTTCTCCCTTACATTGTAAGCAGGCTAACCTGCCTCCCCAGAAGGGTGCAGTACTTGCACCGTCTCCCTGGCCTCCTCTTCCATAGCATGAGGATGTTTACGAAGTGAGAACCCTGGCCTCCTGCTCTGTGGATTAGTTAAACTGCTAAACTTCTGCAGTTGACATCATTTATCAACTATTATAGACCCCTTCCTCATTTTCTGTTTTCTTACCACCACTAGGTGAGCGGTTTTCCTCCAATATGTTCTCCTGATGCCATTATACATAGTGGCAGTAAAATGAAAATGACATGTTATATTATAGCAATGAGCTTCTCTTCATTTTGTTCATTTCCTTAGATTTTGTGAGGGCACTGACCTTAAGCATGATGACATATTTGGTGGGAGAAATTTCAAAGCAGCATATTGTACAGGCATGATATTGCTAGATGCTTCTATACAGTTAGAATGTGGGAAGAAAAACCAAAGTAGAAATATTAAAAAAAAAAACAAAACCTTGCAGTTTAGGCAGAAAGTGGAGATGTTTAAAGCTGTGACCTGGGAGGTCATGGTTACTAAAGACACTATACTAGGATAGGGAGCTAGCTCAGTGGCTTAAGTACCTGCCTGACAAATGTAAGGTCCTGAGTTCAGTCACAGTACCAAAAATAAATACATTAAAAACAGATTGTGCTATTAAAAAGAAGCCAAACATATTGCACATGAAAAGCAGATAAAATTCCTTGAGCACATCTTGAGATTCAACAAGAATATACTTCTTGTATCATCAAAAGACATGATTTTAGAAGAGTCCTGAGATGGTCATAGAGAAGAATCTCCCCAGGACTCACTTGTCCAGGTACTCAAAGGTCGCTGAAGATATAGTCCAAGGGGTCTTACCTTCTTCTCCTGTTCACAGACATTCATATCACCCATGTGATGCTAAATTCTCAAACAGGCAGAATGTAAGAGTTTTGGGGTCAAAGAGGTTTCCTCTGTGATTTCACAGGAAAGGATCAGAGGCCAGGTAATGTGTAACATGACACAAGTGCGTCATATAATCACCTCTCAACAGAACCATGTGTCAAACTTTGAAGAGGTTATAGATATTAAAAGTTTGGGATGCTTTCTGAAGGAAGCTAGAGTAATCAAGAAGAGCCAGTATAAGAGATGGGCCAGTTGTGCATGGTGGTACCTGCCTGTATGTAAATCCAGCACACAGAAGGCTGAGGCAGGAAGAGTGCTGCAAGTTCAAGGTCAACCTGAGCTTGTAAGAGAGATTCTGTCTAGAACAGAATGGAAAGAAAGAACAGAACAGAACAGAACAGAACAGAACAGAACAGAACAGAACAGAACAGAACAGAACAGAATAGAATAAAACCAGAGAGATAATATGAGCTGCTGCTAATGGAGACATACGGATCGGGTTATCCAAGCCTTTCAGAACTTCCATTCCTGTACTAACTACCAAGATGCTAGATACATAGAAACAAGATTTAATGTTTTATTTGCTGGATCTTTATCTTTTGGGGCCTTATATCTCTTTTCCAGCCTATATCTATTCTTTCTGGAATGGGAATAGTTGTCCTGTGTATTGATCTCTTGAAAGTATAATGTATAATTTTCATCTTGATAGAGGTTCATAGGTGAATTAGACCTGAGTCTCAGAGAGGAGAGGTTAGATTTGTATTTTTGAACTATGGAGGTCTAATAAGACTTTAAGATGTAAGATGGACACGAGCCTTTAGGGGGCAGGGAAAGAACTCTGTGATTTGGACCTAGAATTTGTGTCAAAGATTCATGTGTTACGGCATGGTCAACAGCCAGCGGCACTACTGAGAACTCTCAGAATCTGGGAAGGCAGAGCTTAGTAGTGGACATTTAACTGTCTTGTCAGCATGACAATGGAGATATTCTCTCTCTCTCTGTCTCTCTCTGTCTCTGTCTCTGTCTGTCTCTGTCTGTCTCTCTCTGTCTCTCTCTTCCCCAACACAATTATGTAAACTGTCTTAATGTACTGTCACCACAGACACAGAGTAATTGCACCCAGTGAACTTGTACTGAAAACTTTGTTTCCATAAGCCAAAATAAATCTTTACTCCTGTTAAGTATTGTGTCTTGGGCCGAGTAATGGTGACCCTGACAGTCTAAGGAAGAGAGTGACCCCAACCTCCTAATCCCTAAGCTTAGAAACCTAATTTCTATGGATAGCCTTGTGCCAGTTTATATAACTTATTATCAGAAAGAGAAAGAAAGTGTACATTTCCTTTAGTTAAAGCCTACTAGCAAATAGAGATGCTTCTTTATTTCTTAATCTCACCCAACTCACACTCACCAACATTTAAGAAGCTCTCCAGCTCCCCTTTTTAATGGATTTTAGCTTATATAGAGTCCTGAACATTCTATTGTTTTCAACTTCAATACTCACCTTTGTTTTGTTAGCTTTTCTCTGCAATTTATATCTGATAATTGGTAGATAAATTTATTGAACTAGCTTCTAATTCGAAAATGAAATAGTACAGAAATTTGTATGTTTTCTAAGTAATCTTTTCAGTTTTTTTTCTACTTGAGAGAAAATTGGCTTATGTAACTCTATATAAAACATACAGCATCATTTTTCCAACAATTACCATTATATTCATATGAACAGTGTGGTTTATACCTTGGATCTCAGGAAAAAAATGTAAGAAAGCTTAAAATTAAACTCAGACTCTCTATAAATAGAAATGATAATTTGCCAAGTAAATGTCTAATATGACTAGCTTTTTCCTCCAACCCGTAAAAATGATAAGCTCCATTAACTCTTAGTAGTTGTATTACTTTTTTGTCATTATTAAAAACTGATAGATTTATGTGCTGTCAGCCTTTTTTTAGCTATTTTGAGAATATAACATGTTTGTATTAGAAAGAAAGGAAATCTCAGAAGTTTGGATTAGTATCACAGTTGCTTTTATTCTTATTACTGACTTATGATTGAACTTAACATCAGGAGATGAGTTTATTATTGATTTTTATCTTAAGATGCCCAGAAAATCATAGACTACATGGAAGCTAATTTCTATGAGTGAGTAAGAGTCACACTGCCAACCTATATTTATTAAAAAGAGAAAATTTCATAAATAAGTGTGAGGTTTGGGGGAAACAGCCAAAGAATATTGGCTTTTTAACATGGGACATACATTAATGTCACACTTTTGGATGATGTATTTGGTATATCTGTTGAAAACTAGTATCCACACTTTTTCCATAAAGGAATGGTTCATAAATGCTTCTGTCTGAAAGCAGTTAACTTTGTACACAAAAGATTTTGGTAAATTTTCCAATCTTTCCTTTAAAATCCCCACATGATAAGTATCAGTTATTCTACACAGAACATGAAAGCTGTATTGGTTCTTTCAAAATATCTCACTAACATTCTAAATGTAAAGTAATAGTTTCATAGCTAGCTAGCTAGATAGATTAACAAAAACCTAATATACAGTAAAATACATATATTATTGAATATATTTCATTAAAATTTATTTATTTATTTATTTATTTATTTATTTATTTATTTATTTATTTATTTATTTATTTGGTACAGGGTCTTGCTATGCAGCTCAGACTAGTAGTATTCCCCCTGTTTCACTTCCCCAATGCTGGTACTAAAGGCATTTACCACCTCATCTGGTTTTGGTGGCCAGAACAGCATGCATGAGCTTCCAGGGCCACCCATGTCCTTGTGCTTGCCAGGCAGCCACTTAGACTGCCACACTATCTTCACAGCCCTAATTATATTTCTTATATGTAGAAAGGAGTAGTAGTAGAAATTATATCAATAGTACTATGTACCACATGTGTAATTAACCAAGATCTTAGGTTTGAATTTGGTTCTTGTCTTAATAGGTAAGATATCTCGAAGTCCCACATAAGGTTCACAAAAGAAGCAGTCAAATTGTCAAAGAAAAAGAAGAGAAGTGGTGGTAGGCTAGGATTTACTAATCAGGTTTGTCTCATGAGAATGTCTTATAGCTAATTAATATTCATCTACATGTTACACTTGAAAATTCTAAAATCAGTAGTAAATCTGAGCTGACAGTAATAAATTGGGCAATTTTCTTCTCTGACAACAGAGAACATATTTACCAATGTATATATGTGTGATGATGTGCGAAAGAATAAAAAGATACATACAACTTCACCTGATAGCACTAAATACATTTTCTCCCTTTCTTTGGGAGGTGACAGTCTGATGCATTGACTTTACTAAAAGTCGATACGTAGAACACTGACAAGCAAAGTTTTCTTAGGCCCTATTTTGAGCGGATCCTTAATTCTTACTAGTATATGAGTCTCTTTGTGAAACTACCTTTTTCATATAACCTCTGATGAGCTTATTTCCAGAACATTCACAGTTGGGTTTGGGCATACCCTACTCTTCTCTAAGTTGTAAGGAACAGAGAAACTATTCATTATCACCTTGGACCTGTTTTGATTCTTCTGGCCTGATATATAATATGGAAATTTTTAGGAGGAATATGGAAATTATGAGGTATTTTTCTTGTGGTTCATATTTCATGTAATATGGTATTAATATAACTTCTGAAAAACAGATTTCCCCAAGGGCAGTATATTTCAAGTAGAAGTTCAAAGTTCAGACAAAATGCAATGAATTCTTAGCACATATATATAAATTTTGGAGTTATGGATGAATAAGATTAGTTATTCTGAGTCAAGCAGGAAAATTGTTCTGCATCTTTCAAAATATCGCACTAATATTCTAACTGAAAAGTGATAGTTTCAAAGAAAAGCAGTTCGTAACAGATTAGCAAAAGTAAAGTGCTATACACAGACTCCCAGTAGATGTTTCCCACATGTGTTTCATGGATAAAAATAATCACAAAACAGTAGTCAGAAATGCAGTTCATTACATCATTGGAATATGAACATAAAAAATCCACAAATCGTGTAAATTCAGTTTGAAACTGCTTGTCGCAACCAAGTCAGTGTGGAAATAGAAGTACTTTATGTAGTGACTCTTGTTTTGGTTGACTTTGGTTGTATGAAAAATTAGAAGATTAGTTTGCTGTATGTACTTCTCTTCTTAAAGACTTACTCTGTGTCAGTAGGTTGCTTTTGTATTTTACTTTATGGGAAAAAGTATTTTACTTTATGGGAAAAAACAAAACTTCATAGCAATACCATAAGAAAACAACAATAGCTAATATATTGCAAGCTAATATATTTTCTAACATCTTTCAGCCTCCCAAAACACTGAATTTTAATTAGAACAGATACGAATGTGGATTAAAATAGCTATCTATGCTTGCAATTGCTTGTAAAAAACTTTTGTTGTCATGAATTCATGGAAATGTAAGTTTGGTTTGCATTTTCATTTTTTTTTTGCAAAGGTGAAGCATAGAAGCATTAACATTGATGGTGTTAGACTAAAAATAAATAAATACCACAATATGTATTTATTTATTTATTTACTTATAAATAAAAGTTAGCAGAGTTGTGGGGTTTTTCTTGGCGCAGCAGTTGAAAACCAAATGAATCTGATGAGGCCAAAGAGAAAACGTGACAGATTTGAAATGCGCTTATCCTCTGTGATAAATTTAATAAGCCGACCCATTTAGCAAGAAACATTATAGAATTAACTCTTACAGAAAGGGTGATCTTTAAAAACAGGCTGTGACTTTACAGCTTGACAGAATGATGGATTCTCAGCTTCTCAGAGGCAGTTCTGTAAATTTGCACAGCATGCTTGAAGGAAAAAACTCAACTCCAGTCTCTTATAATAAAATAGGTAAGTAATCAAGCAAATAAACAGTTTCTTGTTTGAGTCATATCAAGTTAGCCTCATGGAGTGCTGTTACAGACAGCTGAATCTGAATTTCAAGACATTAATATTGCTAGAATGTCCTGATCAAAGGATGGCTTTCAAGAGTAAAAATTAACCTTGCCCCAACACCTTTCCAACATAGTATTTTCTTTTCAAATGGAGGGAAAAGAAATTGGAATGCAATGAGCAAAATAAAGACCATTTTTGGAAATGGTTATACTCAAGCTTTTTATATATATCCCAAGATGTAATACCTCAACTCTGAGGCTTCGTGAGATGATAAGAAAAAATGTAGAACTCATTGGAATGTGAACATTAGAAGCCCACAAATAGTGTAATTTCAGTCTGAAACTGCTTGTCACAAGTCAGTGTGGGAATAGATGTGTTTTACATAGTGACTCCTATTTTGGATGACTTTGCTTGTATGAAAAATTAGGAGATCAGTTACTCTACTGTACTTCTCTTCTTAAAGATCTGCACTGTGTCAGTAGATTGCTTTTGTATTTTATTTTATGGGAAAGAGGCAAAACAAAATGTTATAACAACACAATAAGCTAACAACAATAACTAATATAGTAGAAGTTATTATGCTTAATTAGTTCCTTGGGGCACATGCTATGGGCACAAAATTTCCCTAATCAGTATTATTATAAGCTTTCCTTTTTAATGGACTAAGAACATCAGTATAACTGACCTGCATGTTGTCCCTTCTTTCTACTATCCTTTTCTGTTTCACCTATCCTTGTTCCTTTTTCCTTTAGAAAAAGTTTTTCAAAATTTACAATATTCATTGTATATTTTAGACTTTTTT
The DNA here is from genome assembly GCA_004027025.1 of Myocastor coypus. Lineage (NCBI taxonomy): Eukaryota > Metazoa > Chordata > Mammalia > Rodentia > Myocastoridae > Myocastor > Myocastor coypus. The sequence goes on along the minus strand of PVJA010003410.1, from coordinate 58,170 downwards.
GCCCTTCCAATTTCTTAAAATAGGGGGACAACACAATGTTTACACAGTGACTGATTTATTTCACTTATTAATATGGTTTTAGATAACATCCACTTATTCGTGAAAGTCTCGATTTTATCTTTTTTATGGCTGAATAGTACTCCATTATATAAAAATAGCACATCTTTTTAATCCATTCCTCAGTTGATGGACATTTAGGTTGCTTCCAAGATTTAGCTATGAAAGATTGTGCTGCTATAATTATAGGTGCACCTATATCACAGTATTATGATTTTTTATTTGTTCTAGGACGTACACTAAAAGGAAATAGCTGTGCAGATGGCGCCTTTAATCCAACTTTTTTTTGGTTGATTTCCTGATGCTAACCATTTTTCTGAAATGAGAAGATATCTCGTGTTGTTTTAATCTGCATCTGTCAGATGAGAAGAAATGTTGCATTTTTTTATACTTGTATTTTCCATTTGTGTTTCTTCATCTGAGAAGTGTACATTTCAGATGCCCATTTTTTGATCAGGTGCTTAAAAGGGGAATTGAGTTTTTTCAATCCTTTATTTGTTTCTAGATAGAAGACCTTTGCCAGAGGGACAGTTCATTAAAATATTTTGCATCCTGTAGGTTGTCCTTCTATTTCAATTTGTTGGTGATTTCTTCACTGTGAAAAAGATTTTTTTTAAAAAAAAGATGAGATTCCATTTGTTGATTCCTTGAAATATTTCCGCTATAGTTTGATTTTGTCCATGACTTGTCTACATACACATCTGTCTTCAAGATTTCTCCCTACTTTAGTTAAGCATGTTCTTTGGGCTAGTGTATGGTGTACGATAGAGAATGCCTCAGCTGCAGTGGAGAAGAATGTGTATTCTAATGTTGTTGAGTGGAAAAGTCTATAAACATCTACTAAGTACATTTGCTCATAAATTTTGTTCCATTCTTCTCTTTCATTACTGAATTTTTTTCTAATTGATGCATCTCTCTGTGATGATGAGGTGTTAAGGTCACTCATAATGATTGTGTTTTTTGCTTATTTGATTTTCACATCTATTAATATTTGTCTTATATAGTTGAGGTGCTTCTGTATGTGATGCATATGTATTTATGATTGTTATCTTCACCTCTTGCAACTTACTCCTCACAAACATGTAGTGTCCATCTTTAACTGCTTTGAACATTCTTGGTTTGAAGTTTACAACATCTGCAAGCAGAATAGCTACCTCAGCTTTTTTGTGCACTCTTGTTGCACGTAATATTATTTCCCTTTCTTTGACTTTTATTCCATGAATTTAATTTTGATTTAAATGTTTATTGTACGTAGTATTTTGTTGGATTTTATTTTTATACCAGTTCTGCCAGTCTATTTCCTTTGATTGGTAAATTGAGACCACTAACATACACATATGTGTTTATACACACACACACACACACACACACACACACACACACATATATATATATATATATATATATATATATATATATATGAGAGAGAGGCTTTTAATTGTCATGTAATTTTCCTGCTATTGTTTCCTACATTTTCACTCTGTTTAATTTTTTTCCCTGTTTGGTAGTTCCTTTCCATTGCTGTTCTCTGAATTGCTGTTCTCTGGATTTTTATCTCTACTTATAATATCTTTCAGTCCTCTTCAAAGGGATATCTTGGTACTTCTGACTTTCTTCAGCTGTTCTTTGTCATAAACGTCTCTTATTTCCCCATTTCTTTCTCTTTTTTTGTGGGACTGGGGTTCAAACTCATGACCTTGCACTTGCCAAGCAGGCACTTGTGCCACAGAGCTATCTCCCCAGCCCCCATTAACTTTCAAAGAGAGTTTTTCAGGGTGTACCATTCTGGATTGGAACTTGTTTCCTTTAGAACCTGAAATAACTCATTCCAAATTCTTCTTGAGTTAATTATTATTATTATTATTATTATTATTATTATTATTATTAATTTTCTTTTTTTCTGAGAAATCAGCTGTGATTCTGATTGGGTATTCTCTATAGATGATCTCTTTTATTTTCTCAGACAGCTTTAATCATCTATTCTTGTGCTAAATTTATAAGATTTTGATTATTATATGTCTGGATATAAGTTCATTTTGGTTGTTATGAGTTGCAGTTCTATATGCCTCACTTATCTGTCTGTCAGGTTCTTTACCAATACTTGGGAAATATCTTGCTACTACTTCTGCAAATAGCCTTTTTGTGTCTTTTGTGTGAACTCCTGCTGTTCCAATTAAATTTACTAGTGCTACATTTTTTGTAACATCTTGCAAGTGTTGAATTGTTGTTTCCCGGTCCTTTGTTATTTTTAATATATCTTTCGTTTAATGAGTGCTAACCTCAGTGTTGTGTTAAAGGTCTGAAAGTTTATCATGCATATTATTAGACATGAGTGCAATGAAATTGGAAATTATTGACAAAGGAATTGCAAAATCTCCAGAAACATGTGGAAATTAAATACAAACTTCCTGAAAAGCAAAAGGTTCACAGATTAAATTTAAAAGAAATTAAACAATATTTACAATCAAATACTAAGGCAGATACTACTTGCTGAAACCCGCTGGACACACTGAAAACAACTTTAAGAGTGAATTTATAGCAGTGAATCCTCACATCAGGAAAATAGAATGAGTACTAACCAACCCAATGCAGCATTTAAAGCTCCTAGGAAAAGAAAAGCAAGTCAGTCCGTCCAGAGAAGTAAGGAAGCTATAAAGATCAGAGCAAAATTAACACAATGGAGACTAAGAAAATGAAGCAAAGAATTAAAGAATCAAAGAGTTGATGTTTTGAAAGAATACATAAAATTGATAAACATTTAACCAATGTTATCAAAAAAAGGAAAGAAAAATTCAATTCATGCAATAAGGAATGAAAAAGGTGAAATCACTACAGATATTGTACAAATTCAGATGATCATCGATACCTACTTCAAAAACTTTACTGTCACAGGATGGAAGACAGAAGAAATATCAGACTCCTACATATATATGAATTATGAAAGTTGAATGAAGAAGATATAAAAATTCTGAATAACCCAATATCAGTAAATGAAATTGAAAACATAATTAAAACTTAGCAACAAATAAAAGCCTAGATGTGATGGATTCATAGAGGAATTTTACAATAAATTTAGAGAGGATTCAATGCCATGACCCCTCAAACTCTTTAATGGAAATGAAAGGGAAGTAATACCACCTTATCTAATTGTTTGGGCCAATTTTTCCAGAACTATATTGAACAGAAGTGATGACAGTGAGTATCTTTGTCAAGTTCCTGATTTTAAAGTGAGGCTTTCGTCCATGAAGTATATATATTGGTTGTTGGTTTATTATATATGGTTTAACCAATTAAGATAAAGACAACCTATTCTGATTTTCTGTTGTGATTTTTATCAAGAATGAATGTCGGAGTTTGTCAAAAGTTTTTGCTTCATCTGTGGAGATGATCCTGTGCTTTTTGTCTTTTGCTCTGTTGATACAGTATATTACATTTATGGTTTTGCATATATTAAACTATCCTTGCATTCCTGGAATGAATCCCACTTGGTCACGATGTATAATATTCTTGACGACTTGCTGCATCATATAAACATCATTTGATCCATTACTTATGATATATTAAAAATAAAAGATCATTGAAAGCCATGAGTTCAAACTATCTGTTAGAATGTGTTTGACACAGCCCCCAAAGACTCATATGTTGAAGGCTTAGTCCTCAGCTGGTGGTATTAATGAGAGATGGTGGTTTCTTTAGAAGGTGGAGCCTATCTAGACAAAGTAGACCTCTGGTAGCTTCTTTGTGAAGGTTGCATTTATTTTGTTCCTAATTTTTCTGTCTCTCTTTCTCCTGCCCTCCTCTTTCTTCTTCTTCTTCTTCTTCTTCTTCTTCTTCTTCTTCTTCTTCTTCTTCTTCTTCTTCTTCTTCTTCTTCTTCTTCTTCTTCTTCTTCTTCTTCTTCTGTTTGCCTCTTTCTCTGTCCCTCTGTCTCTCTCTGTATCTCTCTGTCTCTCTCGGTCTCTCAGTCTCTCTCTGTCTCTGTCTCTCTCTCTGTGTCTGTCTGTCTGTCTGTCTGCCTTCCTGCCTGTCTGTCTGTCTGTCTGTCTCTCTCTCTCTCTCTCTCTCTGTCTCTCTGTCTCTCTCTGTCTCTTTCTCAGCTTAAAGTAGATAACCAGGTTTTCTCATCCATGGCTCTTCAATAATCATACCAACATACTCTTCATCATGATCCTAGAAAAAATTAAATCAGCCAGTCATTGACTGAAACCTCTGAAATGTTGAGGCAAAATAAACCTTACTTCTTTATAGTTGATTTGTTCCAGGTATTTTGTCGTAGTGAATAAAGCTGATTAATACCTATTTCTTATGTGGAATACAAGGCATCAAGGAAGCTATAGTTGTTATACTACTGTGGCAAATGTGACATACTAGGGAAAACCTAGCAAAGCTGTCTGAGGAAATAAGAAGGATCTATCTATTACAAGAGCCTTGGAGTCGTTGTTAGTGTCTAGTCGTCCCCCTAAACTTCAGATGGTTGTAGGCTTTTACAGTGGTGACTAAATGTAGAGTATGTGATTAATTTGTAGTGCTATACTAGGATGGAGAGTGTTGGGATTAAGAGTGGGTGACTTTCTGATCACTGCACTGATGGGTTTGAATCCACCCTAACCCTGGTAGGATACAATACAAGGAAGAGTGATTTGTCCCTTTCTCTTATTGCATTTACTTTGTACTAGGCATTGAGCACAGAACCTTGCACTTTCCCAAAGGTGCTGTGCTGTCTTGCTGCTTTTGCTTCAACCACCATGATCTGCTGCTCTCTGCCATGTTCCACCCTTCCACTGAATCAGCCAATATGGCTGATCCTTCCTCAAACTGTGAGATAGATAAATAAGCTTTTCTTTCTTTAACTTTGGTTTTTAGGAATTTTGTCCTAGCTCTTGTTAGAGAAAAGTAACTAAGACACCAGGAAAACTACACATAATCTTCCAGACCACATGTAATTAGAACTTCTCAAATGTTCCCACAAAATGTGGCTGGTATAAAAGAACACACATGCCATAAAGAGCCTGCTACCGTGCCTCTTCACAAGAGCTTACTCTGCAACTTCCAAAATCAGGAGCATTTTTATTTTTGGTTTTGTTATTACTTTTGTTTGGCCCAATTTTGTTCTAAAGAGCCAACATTTTTTCCTTTACTCTTTATCTTTCACTTTCCAAATAAACTTACGGTACCATATTTGGCTGATCTCATCCAATTCTTTGTTTCAGGCAGGAAGGACCTGAAATATTTTTATTATTATTTTCATTTATGTATTTAGTATAGGGTCTCACTATGTAGCTCAGTCTCGTTGTGAACCTCTTGGTTTCAGCCTCCCCAGTACTGGGATTACAGGTGTGTGCCACTATGCTTGGACTCTGTGGCTGGCTGTATGCCTGGGAGCAGGACCAGTGAGGTCTGTGGTGTCCTGGAATCTAACCCTGGTCCCTATGCTTGCCTAAGCAGATGCTTAGTCTGCTGACCTATCTTGCAGGCTCCTAGAATACTTTTAATTGGTGTACCATTGCTAAAGAAACTATAGGACAACAGGCTGAATGATGGGCCCAAATACCAAGAATCTGTGACTATGTTACCCTGATTGGTAAAAAGATTTTGCATGTGTGACAAAGGATTTTGAGATGAAGTGATTAACCTTGACTGTCCTGATGGTTGAGGACCCTTATAAAAGGAAGGAAAAAAGATTTAAAGTCAGAAAAGATGACTGAAGCAGAAGTCAGAATAATGCCACTCCCGGAAGGAGGACACATGTCAAGGAGAGGATGTAGTCTTTAGAAGCTAGAAAAGGTGGTGAATAGATTCTACCTCTATGCCATCAACAGGGACAGCCCTGTCAAGACCCTGATTTTAGCCCTGTAATGTTTGTGTGTGCAATTCTTGCATCTGGAACACTAAGATAATAAATATGTACTTTTAAAAAGCCCCTTTGTGCTAATTTTTACAGCATTAACAGAAAAACTAATGCATTATTTATATTACTTTAGTGAAATTTTGCAGAATAATCTCATGTTTATATTATACAGCAAACAGACCTTGGAGAAAAATGGAGCCCACTAAAAAGGTTTGACTCTGATCAAACAGTAACAACTGAAAAACATGCTGCAGACTTACTTAAATTTAGAATTAGAAGTATCAGTTAGTGAATTATTAAAGGATGTTGCTGATATGAAGAAATCTACATGCAGAAATTATTTCAATAGTAACTTGGCACTGGGAGATAGACTACAGTAATAAAATCTCTATGTTGAATTTAGCTCTGCTTTTTTATTTATTTGTTTTATTTTTGGCTTTTTGAGACAGGGTCCCACTATGCAGTTCAAGCTGGCCCTGAGCTAATTTTTGTAGCTCAGGTTGGTCTTGAGCTTGCACCCATCCTCCTTTCAAGTGCTGGGATTACAGGTATGCAGCACCATGCCCAGTTCAGTTCTGCCTTTGATTGAAGACTCCTTTACAAATCCTGTGGCACTAATGGTAGGAAGCAGAGCCCTCAGGCTCTGGAGCAGGGTCCAGCTGCCTCTCTGCCTCTCTCTTCTGTGTACGCAATGTTATGGCAATTGACTAATTTGTGATCCAGGAACATGGCAACCCAGCAGCCTAACATTAGGGACTGCAACTCTCAGGGCTTTTGGGAGTAGGAGGTTCCTGGAAATGGAGCTGAGGACCATGATCTTGGTGGGCAGTAGCTATGTCACTGAGCTATATATCCTGCTCATCCTGTGTTAAGTTGCAATGAACTAACCAAATTTGCTATGAGAAGAATCAACTGAATAACTTTATAAAGCATCATATCTGAGCAGTATCTCAATGATTTAACAGCAATTTTTTCTTAGCAATTGAACCCACAAAAATGGACTTCCCTAAGGACCACTATTTTTCTTTTCAGAGCGAACCTGAATTTAATGGCATGATTCGATGACATTATAATATTTTTGACCACCAGCTTTGTCTCACTATTTTAGGCACTCCTCGGGGACGTGGAAAAGAACAACTTTTAGTAGCTGCTTCAAGGAGCCAGTAAGATACAAGCAACTATAATTAAAAATGGAAATAATGGAAAGCAATACTGAAGTACCAACTTGAGATGCCACAGTAGAGCTAAGACATGTACTAATTCTCCTGAGCAAAATCAGAAACAGTTCTCTAGAGAAAATCCAGTTAAACTAGACCTCTGAGAGTGAGCAGCAATTTGGCCTCAAGCATAGGCATCAAGCAACACTGCGTTTTAATTTACCATCGAAAGTTTTGGAGATTTAGTTTCTCCTAAGAAACAATGAGGCAAGTGGGATAATGTGTTAATTAATGTCTGCACGGGGTAAGGAGAAGAATTCAGCAAATATTAGTTCATGATGTTTAAAGTATAAAGATGTTGTCTATTCTATTTCTGCCTTCCTCAACGTTTTCCTCACAAAACACACACACACTCTAACACACACACACACACATGCGTGCGTGCGCACACACACACACACACACACACACCCTTCAGATATGTTAACTGAAGACCATCTTAAGATCCAGGTGTGGAATTTATTCTTCATGAAAACATACGTATCTCCTGATCATATGGTCTATTAGGAAGATATACAAAAAAAGTCAATTTCCAAAGTATTGAATGTGACAGGGAGAGTTATCTGGTATGATGAAATTTCATAATGGTTAAGACCCAGTTAAAGCAAGACCTATACAACAAAACATGTACTTTTGTATTTGACAAGGTCAGTCAAATCCCCTCAGGATTTACCCTGAAACCATGTACAATGCTTTGTAGATAATTTGTCAGTGTCAGCCATCTGGATGAGTCATGGACATTGCTTCACCCATTTGCTCTCTGTGAAAGCCTGAATGTTTTCTTCCTTTATTTAATTTATTTTTTTATTTAATATTTTTATTGTTTAAACTTAACAAGGGTTATGTTACATATTTTCATCATCAGATCAGTTTAGATTAATACATATAGGTATATAAGATTGATCCAACAATTAAACATTGACACTTTTAAATGAACATTACTTTTTTTTCCTCTTTTCCCCTTTCTTTTTTTTTGAAAGTTGACATATTGCATATTGTCCTCACAATCATTCTACACAGTACAGTGTGTGGGCATGACCCACCTCCCTATTGATGTTGCTTAGAAAAAAAAAAAAAGGAAAGAATAAACTTCTCTTTGGACTAAGAGGAAGCAGATACATACACAGTCAAATGTTCTGCAATTGCAGTGGACCACTAGTGAAGCTTGTAATGTTGGAGGCTATTGAATCTAAGCCTCCTAAAGCTCATCTCACCAATCTAGCTCTGCGTTTCATGCATTGTAATTAAGCATTTTTTTTTTCCTTGCTGGGTGGTCAAGGGCAAGTCGAACCAGGACCTCTATAACAAAACATTCATTTTCTGTATCTTCTAGGGTCAAATCCCCTCAGGATTAAGTTTGGGACCATAGACAGTACTTTGTAGAACTGTTGATAGTGTCAGCCTTCAGGACGAGTCACGGCCATTGCTTGGCCAGTTTGCTTTCTGTGAAAGCCTGAGAGAATGTTTTTCTCTGGGTGAATCTCCTTAGATGCACTACAGTTCATTCATGCCCTTCCTCTGAGGTCCCATAATCTCCTTGACCAGGAAATTTGGGACACCTCTGAGTTATAGGATATTACAGCACAGGTTCTCTTATATCCTGGGTCCTTATTGACCTGGAAGGGCTAGGGCCAAAATATTAGTAGCTTTCCTTATAGCCCTTCTTTTTCTCCAATTTTTGGTCTGTTAACTTACTTTCTTAACCCTCCAGCAGAAAAGCTTTGTGATACTATTACTCTATAAATAGGTTCTTGAGCTTATCATCACTGGCTTTATAAGTATCAAATATCTTTGACTTAGCTTGGAAATGATATTTTCTGACCATCATTGATATTCTAATAACTTTCCATACAATGTGATATAAGCAGTTACACAATTTTTACACAGATATTTGGAAATTCAAGGAAATACAAAATTGTAGCCTATTAAGACTATGGTATTTGGCCCAGTCTCTTATTTTCAAGAACTATTCTTGAGAGAGAGAATGACAGTAACTGAGTTTACACCAGGAGCAGTACACATCAAAAACACAAGAGTGACATGCATTCCAAGCAATTTTAGTGTTACATTATGCTATAATTAATATGATGAACCTTTTGAAGGTTCTTGAGACCAATATCTGATTCATCCTGTGTACATAAGTGCATGGTTTTGCTATTGATATGTTTTCTCCTTTATCTGCTTCCAGTCACTTCGTTGTTTAATCTATAACACATTCAGCTGTGTTATGCCCTTAAGTTCTTATTTTCTTCTTTAAAGTTCTTATATTAGGGAGACTATACGATATTTACACATATAGGTCTGGTTTATTTCACTAATGAGTATATGTTCAATATACATCCATTTATATATGAAGTCTTCAAACTTATCATTCTTTATGGATGAGTAGTATTGAGAATGTTTTCTTTCTAGGTAACTCTCCTTAGGCACAATATACTTCACTGATCCCTTTCCTCTGTGGTCCCTTAATCGCCTTAAACAGAAAATTAAGGACACCACTGAGTTACAGGATATTACAGTATAGGTTCTCTTATGTCCTGAATCCTCATTGACCTTTAAGGACTAGGTTCAAAATACTGGCTATCCTTGTAGCCCTTCTTTTTCTCTAATTTTTTGGTCTGCAAACTTAAGCTGTTAACCCTCCAGAAGAGGAGCTTAGTGATACTATCACTCTATAAAATAGATACTGGCACTTAACGTCACTGTCTTTCTGAATATCAAATGCCTTAGACTTAATATGAAACCAGTATTTTCCATCAATCGTTAATATTCTAATAAATCCCTATAGAATGTTATAACCATCCAGCAGAAAAGTTTAACCATGAGGCATAAAAAGTAAAGCCAGGTAAGTATGCTGAGCTGTAAATGGCTCAGGTCAACAGCTTCCAACATTGTCATTTCTGCTGTTACACTACTACTACTATGGAATATTGGACTATACATAAAATTAGTTCAGTGAGAAGAAATATCTTTACCAATAGTGTTTAGAAAAGTTATCATGTCTGCACCTTATAGTGTGAACAACTACTATGAAGACAATAATATGCATTGTATTAATTATTGTGGCTGTCCTATTATGTTTTAAAAATGTCTCATTGTTATTTCTTATTAAAAATAGTAAAATCAAAAAAAGAGATTTCCTAATGGACCTGAAAGCCCACTGTAGTAACTAGCGAAAATGGTAGGAATTGATACTTGAGCTAATGTAGCTAGGGAAAATTATAATGTGTTGGATTAAAAGGAGGAGGAAAGAACCAACATTCCAGGAGTAGTAAGTTATCAGGCCAAGGAATTGCTGGCAAACAATATGTATATCATATCCAATAAGAAGCAATCAAGTTTGTAATAAGGTCTAGACCATACAACATTTGAGATTACAGCCAGAGCTTTTGTTTTCTTTCCTATTAGTAACAATATTAAGTTATTGAACTGAAGGACATAAATGAAGAGACCAGTGGGTGTCCAGGAACAGCAGGCACTAGTGATGGCCACACAGCACACTGAGGACTCAGTGGCGTAAGGAGGCATTAACAAAGAACTCTGAATGTATGACCATTGTAACCAAACAGATAGAGCCATATCTGGCCAATAGAAGAAAAGCTGAAGCATTTTACTGATTGTAGAGATAAACATGAGTTTACTTTTGCATGTAGTTTTGGGGTTTCTTTGCAATAAGTATCTTAGATAGTTTAACATACCAGCTTAGTGCTTATGAAGAATAAATCTTTTCCAGAGAGATAGATGTAAGAACAATCTACTAAAAGTGTCAGAATCACGTAATGTATACTTAAAGGATGAGCAGGGGAGACCTGGGAGGGAGCCTTGTAGATGTTTCAGATTAGACTATCGGAGGATAAAAGACTCCTGCCAGGATCACCCTGCTTTGCCTTCAAGGATTACACCTAACTCTAATTTACTATGTTTATAATTACAAAATAACTGGATAGTGGAATGAATTTTAAAGGTCAACTTAGCCAGAATTTAAGAAGATTCTGAGATAACTTGTAAATTGTTTTGGCATTTTAACTTGAGGCATGAAAATATTGACTAGGGAGCCTGTAAGAAAAAACAAATCAGTCTGTCTTTAGTGTTATTTGTAAAAAATAAATAAATAAATAAATAAATAAATAAATAAATTAAAATTCTATATTCCTGTTCTCCCAGCTGTTCACAAAAGTTTAGGGAACAGCAGCTCTAGACACTCATGACTAGAGAAATGTTTTTTAAATGACCGTTTCAATTTACTAAAGCAAGCTGTCTGGGAGAAATGTGAGAATGAATGGAGGAAATGTGAACAGCCCACGGCAGCAAATGAAAAATTCAGAAATAATATAATTGAGACACTCTGAACACTGCAGAGATGATTTTGGAGTACAGTCATGAATTTATATTTAGACTTAAGAAAATATTAGTTACAAGCAGTAATATGTTTGGTCTCAAGTTATCACACCCATTTGGTAGTGGGCCTATAAACATAAGATCAAAAGTACTCTTTTTTTTTAATCTTTCCCTGACCTTAGATATATTAAAGAAATTTATTTCTTACAATTAAGGATACTGAAAATTCCAAAATTTTAAGATTTTTGATGCTATTCCTATGCTAGACTGTTTTTATACCATTTGGGCCCACTATGATGTACACTAAGAGACTTACTTGCATTTCATTGCAATTTATCCATAAACTAGTAGAACAAAGGATAAACAGGAAAAGAAAACAAAATGAAAGTTTAAAAAAGAGAAGAAAATTCCATAATTAAGCTTCAAAGTAACACTTGCTGAAAAGAAATGCTTTTAAAGAAAACTATTTAATTTGATGATCTCATATTTTATAACTAAAAGTAGAAAGCATATGATTTTATAATATCTAAATCTGGAAAAATTTTTAGAAAATTATAGTCTTAGTTCAGATTATCTTTAGTAGATATCTTACGATATCTGTAAACTCATACTTTGGATCATTTGGTCCATGTATTTAAAATATTTCAAGAAATTCTTAGGTGTCAATTGATCTACTTATGTGGAGAGAGAATTCCTAAACTTTGTCTACAGCCTTTGACTACTAGATCTGTGACATTTATCTGTCTATCTATCTATCTATCTATCTATCTATCTATCTATCTATTTACTTTGCCATATGGGGTATTGCATTTGAGACCTTGCCATGCACATACTTAAGGTGCTGCCCTATATCCCCAGCCCAGATCTCTGACTTGTAAATATTCCTAGAACATGTGATCCTGTCCTAGTCCAGTTTGGTACAAAGGAAAGCCTAGACTTAGGTATGATTACCTGATTTACTCTATGACAATTTCTAAGATGTATCTGTGCATTAAGACTTTTCGTTTAAGTGTTTGCTGAAAAAAAAATCAAGAAAGATAATTTTAAATATAGCATTTGAAAAGATTCCTTCTTTAATGTTAAATTTGGGAGAACTTATATGTGCGCTTTAATGAGCCATTCCTGGTAGCTGTCTCTCATGGCTTTTCACTGCTGTTTATACAGAGATGTTACTTCACTTTAGAGCCACTAGTGTGTAAACAGTGCAACAGAAGGGTATGAATCATGCAAAACAAAGCAGAAGACCTAGTGTGCTCTACATTTAGCTAAAAACTTTAAGTGATTCATGTGAAAATTATTCAAAAATAATAAAGTAACATGCTGTTTCTAGCAATGTAAATCCATTAGTAAAGTATAACACGTTAATGGTGAGATTTTACCCAGTATTAGAAAGTCAGCAATTCATTTCTTAGAATCTCTATGGCCTTTCTTTCTATCGACCTTTCTTTCTTTCTTTCTTTCTTTCTTTCTTTCTTTCTTTCTTCCTTCCTTCCTTCCTTCCTTCCTTCCTTCTTTCTTTCTTTTCCTTTCTTTTCTTTTCTTTTCTTTCTTTGTCTCTCTCTTTCTTTCTCTCTCTCTCTCTCTTTTTTTTTCTGGGAACCAGAGATTGAACTCAGGCCCTTGCTCTTGCCAGGGAAGTGCTTATTCTACTAAGCTATCTCCCCAGCCCCTCTATGGCCTTTCTTAAAACAATTAACTATCACATGGCTTAATTTTCTTATCAAATAGAAGTTCACTCATGTATTCATTCATTTGTTCAAAATGCATTCATTCAAGTTTAATAAAAACAGACTCTAGGCTTCACTGATAAAGCACATAAAAATAAATTTTATCTTAAAATTTCACTATGTAATAAGAGGCCAGTACTACAAATAAATAATTTAGTATAATCTAATAACATAGGAATCAATCTGTATGCAGATAAGAATTTGCTAAGAAGTGAAATTAACCTATGAAAGTGAAATGAGAAAAATGAATTTTCTTCATAGTAAAGTTTGGTCTTAAATTCACAATAGGAATTTGCAAAGAGGACAGATTGTCCTGCAAAGAGTTATTGTGAATACTACATGAGCCAACACGTTAGTACTTTAAAAAGGTAAAGAGATACTAACAGAAGCAAATTCAGTACCTCTGAAGGGAACACTGATTGTTTAAAAAACAAACAAAAAACATAACTTTGCTGCTTCCTTCACACAATTTCCTTATATGAAATCATTTTATGCTCTGAGTCTTTGCAAAAATTCTTTAAATAATGAGATTGAATATGATTGAGCACCTAGTGTGCTCTAGGAACATTTACTTCTGGGATTTAGATATTTTTTATGTCACTGTGCTATAGGTATTCTATAGGGACGGTCAAATAAATCAAATAAGTGAGAAATGGTAAGAACTAAGACAACAATAAATTATGTGAAGATAAAAAGAAAACAAAATATGGGAAGATGAAAGGATAAAATATGTTGGATAGAATCAATAGAAGAAAACCTTCATGAAATAATATGAGTAAAAATTTTAAGAATGTACATGAATAAATAAATTCAATAATTATAGAAAAACGTTATTTTAGCAAATGATAATTTTTCATCATTTGTCAGCATCTCCTGTTTCCTGTTTTTCCATTGTACCATTTTAGCAAACCTACCACCTTTGGCCATCCATGTTGTGGCTCCATTTCCATAGTGAAGTTGCTGGACAAAGTTATATCATAAAGCAAATGGCCCCATCACTTTGAATGCAAGTGTCCTATTCAGCTGAGTCCTGGACACCACCCAGCATTCATTCTCTTTTCTGCTGGCAGACTGCTTCCCCTGTGTAACTGAATAGAAACATGGAAAATTTTTAGATGTTAAAACAAACAGAAACGACTCCAAGACTTTCAGACTCAGTGGATTAGAGCATATCTCAAAGCTGACTCAGGGGCAGGGGATTCAATCTCTGGGCCTCCAGTGCTGGCCCCGCCCCCAACGGCACGCTGAGGCTGCAATTGACATGTGCCTGTGTGTGCTGTGTGCCTGTAATCCCTGCTCTTGGGGGGCTGTAAACAGATGGATCACTCTGAGTCTGATCTAGAGTCTGATCCAATTGTGAGACCCTGAACACTCGGTAGACTTCCTTAAAATACAAGATAGATAGATAGATAGATAGATAGATAGATAGATAGACAAATATAGAATTTTCAGAGCACAATTAAGCCAAATTTATTGAAATGAGATCACAAGACAAGCATTTTTGACGCAAAAGTATAAGCATTAGAAATGGCTATAACATTATACCTAGTCAAGCAACTGGATATTGGATTCAATGGAGGACCCATACCAGGTAAAACTGAAAAATCCCTCTTCTACAATAGAGATAATTCAGTCTTAGGGTAATAGAAATATTGACATCTAGTTGTCTTAGTTGCATATCTATCCTTGGCTGTGCCTCCTGGACTGTTCCAGAACACATTCCCACATTACATTAGTAATGCAAGTCCCAGAATTCTGAAACGCTAATGGCTATTTGTTGTAGAGCTGACATGCCAACTTCTACCATTGAAATGAGCTGTCTAATTTTAATGGACATTTATGATAGCATCCAAGAGATGCAAAGGAACCTGAGGGAGGCAGGCATGATTACAGCCTGAGCTACAATCAAAATGGTTTAATTCATAAAAATATTCATCATGCTAATGACTCATTATATGCTTACAGCTAAAACAGTTGGCTAGACTATAATCTATCAATATAAGGTAAGACTGTGCAGTGAGACAAATAACAGTCATGATAGCAATTCAGTTATGGTTAATAGATGCATTGGAATCACCACCATGGGCAGCCGTGGCCTCTTCCTAATTTCCTTTCCCTAGTCAATTCATAAACCAGAGCCCCTGACAGAAGCAAGGGGTGTGAGGAAAGACTCTGCAACACTACCTCAAAGAGGCAGAATACATATTCCTTTTATCCTTCCCTGAAGGGAGGGCATAGCACCCACTTGCCAGAGGATCCTTACATGGTATATGAAATATCTAGATTCAGGTAAGCTCGAGACACTGGCTGTGGGCCCCTAAGCCTCTGAGCCAGCAGGCAGGTCAGTCCTTTCAGAGGCCAGCTGATGAAAGTGCTTTAGCTGAATCATTTCACAACCCCAATACCTGCATCCCTAGTCCCTGACTTCATGTTATTTTCTGTTATTATAGAAGCAAAAAGATGCTCTAACAAATATCTCCTAGACAAAGAGCAAAGCCCATTTATGCTGACAGCAGCCTCCATAAAAATAAGATTTTGCTGTGTATTCCACTGAGATGGTATCATAATATTTTAATAACAATAATAAATAACAGCATTAAAGAACTACCATAGTGTAGTTTCTGTTCCAAAACTCTAAACATTACTTAAATATCAGAACCTAGGTTAAGTAATTTTAAGACTATTTCTAAGCTAGATTATTTCTAATCGCAAGGAAATTCAAGATCTATCCTAATATCTACTTAGAAGCAAAGAGTGTGTCACTGGCCACTGCCACTCATAGCGTAGAATGCTCTCAGTCTTTTTCACAGTTGCTAATTTGTGATATGTGCTTGTTTATCACTTTTGTCAAACAGCATTTTAACCTTGGAGTACTCTTAGCAAACATATCATGGGAAGAATACAAAGGGTGACCAAGTTCTGTACAGCCAGGCTCATTTATTATTAGTAGTTAAGGAACCAATGTTGATATATAATTATTAAATAAGCTACACTCAGATTTGCTTCATTTTTACCTAATGGTTCCTTTTCTGTTTTAAGAACTCATTGTGGATCTAACATGACACTGTGCCTTTACGATTCCACAAATTCCTCTCTGCTATTATAATTTCTAGGTCTTGTGCTTTCAGTTTCTTAGTTTTGGTGTTTTCTCATTGCACTGCCATTATGGTTTGGAGGGGAGAAGACCAAGAAAGCACGTGATTTTATCACATACTGTCAAGCGAGCCTAGAGTCCACTTGACGTACTGCTTGTTCACTTGCCTGTGCTACTGTCTTGCTGTCCATAATTTTCCTCTTAAAGTTTTCCCTTTTCTTTCTCTCTGTCCACAATATGTGAGCTCTGCAGAAGGGAGGAAGTATCCAAAGCCCACAGAAAAGTGGATACAGACACTATTTGCTGTGGGGCGCAAGGTTTATCAAAATTGTCTGGAACTGTGCTCAGACTTATCTCTCATCTCCCAATCCATTAGTTCTGTCGTTTACCTATTTTTATTCATAGAGATGGGTTATTTTGCATATACATTAGGTGGGCTGGGGAGCTTGCACTTGTAATATCAGCTCTGGGGAGGCTGAGGCAAGGGGATCAATGTACGTTGGAGGCCATCCTGGGCTACATACTGAGTGGAAGGTAGCCTGAACAGATTCTATCTCAAAATAAGCAAAAAAAAAAAAAAATATATATATATATATATATATATATACATATATATGTATATGTATATATATATATATATATATATACATGATATATATACATGGGCTTCTAATTCAGTGTAATAATCATAGCTTAAGCTATTTTATCTTTGCCTTTTAAAGCTGTTTTCACTGGCTTCCATTGCCCCTTGACATGTGTCATTGCACACACTTTGTGCTGTGCTTTGTGCTTGCACTACAGAATGTTTCAGCTTCATCATGCATGTATTCTGTCCCAGTCCTAGAAGCAGCTCTTTCTCTGAGGAGCTCTGTTTATGTTTCTTCAAGAATGATACTAGGTATTGGAATCTAGATGCTAGGAATTACTTTTAAACATGAAATGACACAGGATACTGCTCTTCATTTGCAGAATAACTCTGCATAAATACTATTTACCCCTAACAGACTGATTTTTGTCCAAAGAAAATTTCTGTATTGGGCTGCTGAGATAGCTCAGCAGACTAAAGCACCTGCTTAACAGATGCAGAAGTGCCCTGCTGGCCTTGCCCCCAGGGTGAGCTGAGAGGCTGATTGAGACTGGGTGTGATGGCATGTGCCTGTAATCCCAGTGCTTGGGAGGCTGAACACAGGGGAATCACTACAAGTGTGATCTACATAGTGAGCTTCTATAGACCCTGTACTAAACACACAAAAGTAAAAGAAAAAGAAAATTTCTGTATTGAAGCCATCACCACCCATGTGACTGTATTTCAAGATATGTCATCTAGAGAGGATCAAATAAGAAACATTTGTAGGGACAAACAAATAGCTCAGCGGATTAAAGCACCTGCAAGCAGGCTCAGGGCCCAGGGCTTCTGCCCCAGGCCTGCCGTGCCAGCCCTGCTCCAGGAGTGCACTGAAATGGCAACTGAGACTGGGTGTGGTGGCACGTGCCTAGAATCCCAGCCCTTGGGAAGCTGTAAACAGGTGGATCACTGCAAGTCTGATCTAGTAGTGAGACCCTGAACATCTGGTAGGCCCTTCTCTAAAATACACACACACACACACACACACACAAAAAAAGTTAGATACCTTTGTAAGGGTGGAGACATACAATGATAGGACTTGTGTCCTTGTCAGAAGAGGAAGAGTCACTTGACACAGTTTTCTCCCCTCTAAGTGAAGACAAAATGAGAGGCTCTTTACAAGCCACAAAGAGTGATCTCAGTAGAAACCAACAAAGATGCCATTCCACTGTTTAATCTTGTGTATGGTGCTTTATAATAATATCCATAAGAGACTACTATGGCGTGGTCCACAATGGCTCCATAATGCTCATCACTGAAGGTCTAGACTGTGTTGCAGCACTGCTGGTGCTGGGGCCCTCAAGAAGGGACTCGATTCCAGGGGCTCTCTCATTGCCGTTAGGTCCAATCACGGATAGGTTCACAGTATGGTAGATAGCATGGTGTGGACGTGGCGGCAGCTAGAGGAAGTGAGGCCAAGTTGGAGGAATTAGACAAGTCGAGCTTGCCTTTGAAGGATATAGCCCGCTCTCTGTGCCGCTGTCTGTCTGTCGGTCTGTCTGTCTGTTTCTCTTCCCTATTTTTTTCCACCTTGAGATGAGTCACTTTGTTTGGCCACATTATCTGTTGCATAATGTTCTGTTTCATAACAATGCAGCCAAGATCATGCATCGTAAAGATTAAAAATTTGAACTTAAATAGCCTTTTTCTTTTCTTTTTGTTTTTCTTTTCTTTTCTTTCTTTCTTTCTTTCTTTCTACTTTTCTTTTTCTTTTTTTTTTGTACTGAGGTTTGAATCAGCGTTTGGCACTAAGCTACATCCTTATCCCTTTTTTAGATTTTTTTTTCAAATTTTGAGACAGAGTCTCAACGTCATAACAAATATGGCATGTGAATCTGTTTGCCTCACTTTATTCTCTCTGTTTTTCTGGTTAGAGTTGCAGTAGATGTGGCTTATTGGGCTGGCATGATAGTTCAGCAGACCAAAGCGCCTGCTGAGGCAGTACACAGTGGCTGGTATTTGATCCCTGGCATGCTGCACTGGCCCGACCTGCAGGGCATGCTGAGGTGGCAACTGAGACTGGGTGCGGTGGCACACTTGTAATCCCAGCACGTTGGCAAGCTGAACACAGGAGAGTCACTGGGAGTCCAATCTCCATAGCGAGACCTTGTAGACCCTGTCTTAAATACAGAATAAATAAACAAACAAACAAATTATTTGGCTTATTATTACATACTGTATCCCTTTAAACCATCTCGTATCAATGCATCATCGAATCCTTATAACCATGATCATATTTTTGCTGCGCCATCAGATTATGACAGTAAGACCTTTTGATTTTGAGACAGGGTCACTGAGTTGCTTAGTTTGGCTTGAAAGCATGAAGGGAGAAAACATGTAGTTATTAAGATTATTTGAGTCATTATTTTCTTCTTTTTGAAACCAGATATAATCATACACTATATATGCCTCGAAGAGATTCAGAAAGCAATGAATCACATAGATGAGAGGGTATGACTACATCCTCGTTTTATGTATCATCAAACTTTGAGAATAAAGAAAGCACAAAATTGTTCAAGAGTAAACTTAAATTCACATTCAAAATCACTCCAGGAATGTAAGGATAATCAGTAATCCAGTTCTCCAACTGCTTGTTCAATTCATAGCAACTTGCTAATCCAGAGGGACTGCTCTCTGTCAAGACTTTTTGTCTTGATAGTCAGTTAACCTAAGAATTTTCTCATTACAGGAAAAAATTAAGTAATGAAGACTCTAGGGCATATTGGGAATGAAAAGGAAATTATTAAATTGGTAATTGTATGCAAATAACACCAAAGCACCTGAAGAGAAAGAATACAGAAAGGATAAGACATTCAGAAAGTCCCAAGCTGTGTTAGGTGATCCTTTAAAATAACAAATACAACTTTTTCTTTTTACTTAATGATGTAGAGAGTAAGATGATAACTATACAGAAACTGAATATCTTAGACAATATTTCAGAGGAAAGGAAAACTCGCTGATATTACAGTGCTTGCAAAACACGCTTGCACTATTTCCCTCTTGCCACTGGATCTGTTGTCTACCATAGCAATCGTATCCAACAGTAATTGTCTGACAATTGTTCTGCACTGAGAAAATAGTTCTGATTACAGACGTTAACACATTTAGGCATTAAACCTCCTCACCATGATTACCCTTGGGCTTATTCTCACAAATGAATTAATATGCTGATCACTTGGACTAATACAACCAGAAAAAAGGTGATGGATTGCTTCCAAATCAGATAAAATGAAGCATGGCATCACTTAATTAATTTCATGGAAGTAGGAGGTTGAGTCAGAAAGGAAACTTCCGCCGGGGCTATTATCCCTAATGGCATGTGAAGCAGGGATAGATAAGAAGGAGAGAAAGAGAGAATAGAATCCAGTGTGACTGAAAACTGCTTTTGCGCCAAGGGTTTCCAAGGTACCATTTGCGAAAGTGATACTTTTGTAGTCAATTGCCCAGAGCACGGCTGATGCGCTAATGGATCCTATATGAGTATCTCAATGGACAGCCTTACAAAATATGCTCATCTCTTCAATTTGACGTTGGGAATAATCTTCCTGTTAAATGACAAGCTTGGATTAAAGTGTACACATATAAAAAAATGTTCCTAAAATAAAATCCAGCAAGAAAATAGAAAACAAGTGAATATAGGATAAAAGATGTGCTAACAGGTTATGGTTGGCACTCAAAACAAATTCTTTCTCATTCACACACAGCTGGGTCAGGTAAGTCACAGAGTAGCCGGGTGTATAACAAGCAATGGTTCCTGATTTGGATCGAAAAGGCAACTTGCTTGTGTAACCATGAGGGTAGTAATTCATCTTCCTGACGAGTGACCATTTGCTTAGTCACTCAACAAAAAGAGCTTTAGCAGAGCTTCTAAGAAATCAATAACACTTTATTTAGATCTTGACTTGATTTCCTCCTCTATCTCCTGCCCCTTTCCACCTTGGCTTGAATCTCCTAGCTCGTGAGTTTTAAAAGTGATACACGCTAAGTTTACATCATTTCCTCGATTATCTTTACACTTAGATGGCTGCAGGCACTTTATACATGAAGGATCACATTATACCAGGTACATTTGTTGTGGATGATAAGAGAAAACACCTGAGCCATTTGATGTATACTTTTGTATTCTTACATTTTTTACAGGAAAAAAATCTTGTTTATACTTTCACTACAAACAGTTAACAAAGGCTCATTAAAGTTTTAATCAATTTTTCTTTTCCTACATGGCTTTATAAACAATAATTTTTCAAGAAGGTTTGTAAATTCATTAATGGGAGGGAGTACTGGGGGTTGAATTCAGGGGCTTTACACTGAGCTACATCCCAAGTCCTTCTTGTTATGTGTTATTCTAACACAGGATCTTTCTAAGCTGCTAAAGTGTCCAATCTTTGGGTTGGGTGCCCAAATTTATAAACTTCCCAGTTCAGCCTCCCAGATGTTAGGATTATTGGTGTGTATCACCAACCCCACCGCGTTCTTTAAATGTATGGACTTGAGTGAATGAGCACAGTAACCTTAAAGTTGAATTTAGGCTTCAGTTACTTGGCACATGACGTCAGGCACACTGTTTGAGTCTAAATTGTTTTAACTGTAAAGCAAGTTCAAACAAACACACTCGTAAGCTTGTGTAAAGACTGGGTGTAGCAAGCATATAAAACAGCTTGTACTCAGTAAAGACTGATTTTTCTTATCACTGATTGTTGAAATTGCCAGCATTTATTGTTAGCATGATTCTATAAATCTGATAGATAGATCTGGCATCCATTCAATGAGTAGCCACTCCTTAGGCCAGCCTCACCTTGGGACTGGTCTCTGAGTTCCCACACTAGCCCACCTGCAACTACCTTGTTTAATTGTATGGCAGTGAGAATAATCATTTTAAAGTTTAAATAGAATGTATTTCATTCCCTAATGATCACTCTTCAATAAGCTGAAACTTAAAATTAACTCCATGTGTCATTTTGTGGTTATGCTGCTTGACTTTGTGGAAGACCAGAATATATTATCCCAAAATATTTCTCTTTGGCATAAAAATTGTGTAGATAAGGCAATGAGCTGAAGACAAAGACTGCCTACTTACCTTCCATTTGCCTAAAAGAATGTAGAGAGACAAAGACAAAATGTTTTCGGTTTTTTTTTTTTTTTTTTTCTACTAGGACAAAGTGAACCATGGAGACAGCTTTAGGCCCATTGGAACTTGGTGGTGGCATCAGAGAAATTGAGATTTCCAGATTTATGTTTGTTTTCCCACAATAAGCTAACATGGGATATTCCTTGTCGTTTGGTCTTGTCACTTGTAAAATAATTAGCTCTTCTTTGTTGAAGTTGGTGTGGAAGGCGAACCTCCTCTCTAAAGAGAACCACTTCTCTGAGAATTACTTATTCCCTAGCTAAGTTTCCATGAGTATGTGATGTATGTTTTTAACACATTTGTTTGGTTTTGTGTTGATCAATCTTTTATTAAACAGTGTGAAGTTATGGGGGCTGAGGAGATAATTTTTTTGCGCCTTTTCAACTCCTGCTATCATAATTCATCTACACTGTACTCTATCTTATGCTTTCCTTTTACATATAAAACATTTAAGATAAACATGAAAGAATAAGCACACTGTGGAAAGTGTTCCTGTCCATCAAGGATCACCAGCTTAGAAGAAACTCAGCTGTGTGTGAAGTTTTGTCAAGAGAAAAAGAATGATCTCTAGTCTATCCTAGAAAGCATAACTTCTGGCTTATCGGCTGGGTGGTGACATCTGGGATCCCTGGCTTGCAAGAGTGCTGGGGGCTGAAATGGCTCAGTTATGTATACAGAGATCACATCCAGACGGAGGCATCCATTTGTGCTGTTGAACTAATGCTTTATAAGAATGTCAGCGATAGTGACGAATCCAGTCTGTACCCTGGATTCAGGGTACAGTGTGTACCCTGCATGCTGGCTGGGTAGCTAGAACAGCCACATGGGCCACCTTTCAGCTGGAACACCTGCTTTCATGCTCCGCACATCCTCTTCCCTCTGCACCTAAAATTGTTCTGCTCCTCACATATCACTCTACTTGTCCTTCCTTGAGTACTGCATCAAATTTCAACCTTCCAATGAGATCTTTATTTAATTCATTTTTTTTTTTTTTGCCAACATTGCTCATAGAATACTTTGGAATGATCCCACTTAATTACTTTGCAGGCGTGTATGAATTTGTCCATATCTATCCATTTATCCTGTTAGGCTACCAGCAGCACATAGAGAGTGAGCTACTTTGAAAGATGAATACAACTTTGTTTTACTTCATTTCTCTCATTAAACAGACAGAAGGAAAGTTACGGTTGTAAAACAATCTAGTTACATCTAATTTATAGTCATTAAAGTTGTCATTCAAATATTTCATGGGCATTAGCAATAGATAAAAATGAACATTTCTTTAATAAAAACCTTAAATTTCATTTTTGTATGCATAATGTTAATATTCATATATTTGTATGCAGTCAGCCTTGGGTAAAGCAAATGCCCTCTAACAGCAATTTCAGTGTGGTCAAGGTAACAGACCTTTTTCATTAAGTTCTTCCAAATTTCTAATCTACCCATGAATGTGAAAAATCTGCGCTAATTAAAGCCTGTCATATAGGCCAATAGTGCAGAAAGGACTAGGAGGTTTCTAGGATTTAAAGGAACAGATTCTGCATTAAGCAGGACTAGGATTTTTGCAGCACATTTTTTTCTTTCATTCTGTTTTTTTCATTTGATTTATGGGCAGCTTTAAAACTGTTTAGTGGAATTTTCACTTGGTAAAATGTTGATCCATTTTTGCAGTTAGAAAAAATAAACTACCCAATGTACAGAACGTTTGATAGAAAAAAATATAAAGGGTGAAAATCCTCACTTCTTTTATGTCATCCTGTCATGTGGTTAAAGAAATTCAAATTCTAGTGTTTCTCTGCAGAGGTCTGACAGAGTGGTTTTCTTTTACTGACAGAGAGGCTATGCAGAGTAAAAAGATTTGTGCCAACTTACCGGGAAGCCAACGTGAGGTCCAGTAAGTTTTTGCCATGGAATAATGAATGTAGCTTTATCAAATTTTATCTAACTTTCAAGGGAATCCAAATATTAACATTTAGTACCAATCATAACTATTTTTAAAATAAATTTATAATTGATTATCAATACCTAAAAACTGCATGAATGAAAAATAGAAATGGGTAAATGCTGTCAGTAAATTTGTAGTTTTGTAGCTAAATGAAGATTTTTATCCTCTACTCAGGCCAGGTACACTGAAGGTAGAATGTGAACCACACACCCTACTATTTATTTATTTATTTATTTATTTATTTATTTATTTATTTATTTATTTATTTCAGGGTTTAAGAGGGTCTTACTACACAGATCAGACTCCTAGTGATCCTCTTTTTCTTTCAGCCTCCCAAGCACTGGGATTTCAGGTGCACAGCACTACACCCTGTCTCAATTGCAATCTCAGCATGCCTTGTGGACACGGCTGGTAGAGCAAGCCTGGGATCAACCCCAGGTCCCTGAGTCTGCCTAAGCAGAAGCTTTAATCCACTGAGCTATGTACCCAGCCCACGTACAACATTTAAAATCTTCTGGTATCTGCATTGGAAAGAAGGGGTGAAATTCATGGGAACAATGTATTTTATCTAACTGAATATATTCAAAACATTATATTTCAACATACGGTCATTATGAAAATGTTGATGCTTTCTATTTCATGGTTTGTGTATCTTTCAAAGGTGATATGCATTGCACACTTACTAGTAACAATTAAATTGATCACTAAGTTTTCATTAGACACACTTACTGCACATTTAGAATTCATAAAATATGTAACTGGGGGTGACAACCCAGTGGCGCAGTACCTGCCAGTCATGCTCAAGGTGCTGGGCCCAGAGGCAAAAATATTGTGAATGGAAAGTAAATTCAGAGACAGTTTTATAAACATGCCTAATTTTTTTTTTCAAAACATAAGCTGATCACCGATGTTAAAGTGAAAAGTAAAAGTCAATTAAATTTTATAGAACTCTAGTTGTCTGACTTGTCTGAGATCCTCAGCTCTACCTGGTACCACTGACTATGCTGTGGACCGCAAAGCACTAACAGTCTCCTAGCTGCAAGCCAGTGTTCCTGTTCCTTGTATCAGTAGAAAACTGCTATGCACAGTGCCCATATAGAGAGAAGACTCTATCTGTATGTCTACCCACATGATCGACTCTGTAGGGCCTGCATCAGCTTCATTCTGTGCTGTGGACTGGAAACCAAACAGTGATGACGGGGTGTGAGTGAGATTCCCTTTCCACTCTAGAAGCACATGTCATCAAAACCTTGAGAGATATTATCTGAGTTTTTCTGAAATGATGCCAAATTGACCTTTGAACTATGCTTACTTTAGCTCTGTGAAAATTATACAATTCAAGTTTATCATTAAAATATATGCTGTTAGATGAGTAGAGTCTTCAAAATGATTGCTCCATGCCTAGCCCTCCCAAATATAACTCCTTTAATGTTTTCTCTGTATTCACTGATCACACACCACACACACACAAACACACACATACTATTAGTACATTTCTGTGAATATCTGAATCAATCTTAGCAAAGAAGATTAAAGGCTGCTTTGAAAACTCACTGTATTTTGTGTCGGATGGCCTTTGAGCTCAGTAAAATTTTTCATTAGGGAGAGAATGGCTTTCTGATGAAATTCCTTTTAATTACAAAATATTAGGCTTTCAGATTGGGTCTGAAAGGAGAAGGTTATTACAGAAAATATTAAGTTGACTTTTCCCATGTAACAGAGCCATTCTAGGATTTTGTATCATTTTCCGGCAGGCAGTATTCTGGGGTCAGATGGGAAGAAGAAAGTCCCTAAAGAGGAAATCTTGATGCTGTGGTGAGGGTTTACAAGGGAAAAGATTTAACACAGGATACATAATTTATAGGATTATTTTATAGTGTTCATCCAGAGTCAAACGCAAAAGAGTGCAGGAGATCTATCTACATCCTGATGACCCAAAGAATTCACTTGAGGGCCTGGGTCCCATATCAGCGTACTACACAAGGCCTGCTAAAGACCAAGAGCTCATGGCAACTTCTCATTGAAGTCTGTATCAAGGATCTGTACTGGGCAGGCCCAGAGCTCAGCAGTGGAAACTGGAAATCTTGCACCAGCTGGATGAAGGATCTGTGCCAACAGGCTGATGGATCTGCACTGGAGCCAGGAAATGACCACCAAAGTAAGACCCAAGAGCTCCTTTGGAAAGAACCATAGGCATGCTCAGTGACAGCAAATACCCAACTCCACTGACAATGAGAAGAGCTGAGCTCCTATCAGCAAAACCAACATGATGAAGTTTTTTAAAAATTACTAACATACCAACTCCCAGACCAGTTCTCTTTCATGCTGTTGACGACAGTCCCCAGGAGGGCTTTCCACACCCAGCACCATGCTGACTCCGCTCAATTAGACCAGTAGTTAATCCACCAGGCCTAGCCAGGAACCACAATAGAAGAGACCTCTTGGGAGAGTGTCTTCATCAGCTTTTTTCCTGCTGGTGTTATTCAATATCATATACCCCAACTTAAAGAAGTGGCTTAATTTAGCTCAGGGGATTCCCGTTAGCATTGGCTTGCTCCTTGACAGCGACATCATAGTGAAAGGGCATGGCAGAGAAAAGCTGCTCACATCTTGGCATTCAGGAAGCATAAAGAAGTAAGGAGCTAAGGGAAAGTACATCATCTTTCAGCTCATGCACCCAGTGACCTGCCTCTTCTGACAGTGCCCCACCTCCTCTTGAAAGAGTGCATTCAATTATGAGTTAACTAGTGGATTAATCACTGCTGTATATAGCACCTTCATGATCCATATCATCTTCCATAAGCCCCCTACATGAACGTAAGATAAGTTTATGAGGACATTTTAATGGCAAAATATTTCACCATGTTAATAATTTTAATATAATTAACTAATTCATGATTGTTAAATATTTAGGTTATTCCATTTTCAATACAAAAGCATGTTGTCATTAATATCATTGTACTGAACTTTTTCTGAGCATAATCTCTAAGTATTCAACTTTGGAATTGAAACGCCTAAAACAATTAAATGTTATAAAGCAAAAGATGGAAGTTTATAACAATTTACATTTTGACTTACATATAGTGTCACTATATTCTCCTCTTAATGCATCTTCGCTAACCATGTTTGATAAAATGCCTTAATCGCATGTTAGAATGTGTGTCTTAATCAGTTTCTCATCTTGGAGAAACAATGGCTAACACCTGCAAATTAAAAGGAGGGTTATTTTTGGCTCATGTTCCAGTCTGTAATCACCTGAATCCAAGACCGGAAAACATAGCAAGTGGACATGACAGAGGCGAGAAGAAGCACTGGTACAGGGAGGAACCCAGGAGTAAGACAGATGCTTCTAGTCTACACACCTTCCCCATCACGTGCTGCTTCCAACTAGATTCCACCTCTTCACAGAGGCCAGCTGTAAACCTCCAGAGTGAACTCACTTTCCCAAGGCTCCATCTATGAGCATCTGAGGCTCTTGGGATGCATCCAGATATAAATCATAACATCCCAGTCTTGGACCTGAAAATACTCATGTACATCCCTTTTTGCAAAATGAATTTACTCTATCTTTTATGACTTGCCAAAATCCTTATTATTTTAGCATCAATATAAAGTCCAGGTCTAAGATCTTCTCTGGGGCAGAAGCCAAACTTAGCTGAGAATCCCAGAAATATCCAGAAGTTAAACACTGTCAACATAAATGCCATAGGATAAATATTTCCATTCCAAAGGTATAAAAATGAATGCGACCAAAACAAGGCTCAAATACTGTATGGTAAATATTAAATCTTATAGCTATATGTTCAGAGTTCAGGGAAAATTGCAGTGTTGGGTGAATTCCAAAGGGCAGGGGTGTTCCTAACCCTAACATCGTTAGAAGTGATTGCAGCCCTGGTAGTTGCTCTTCAGGATTGGAATTGTCACTCTTGAATTTCCTCAGAAGCTCTGTGCACCTTAATTATTCACCTTTCTGATATCTCCACTGTATTTTCAGCTTAACTTTCGCAGATTTGCATATTGCTTTTTCAGGAGCACAATGCCTGGCTTCCCAAGCCTTCTTCTGAAATCTAAGTAAAAGCTCCACAACTTTTGTCTTCTGGATGATGTCAAGGTATGCAACCAGCTCGAGCAATAGCCAGGCCCCTTTCAATCATGATTACAGAAGCATTTGGCTGTCTATATGTCTGAGTATTGTGAAGTGAATCATGGCAAAATAATTTCCTATTTGGCCAAACTCAAATGAAGCCTTCTGAAGCAGTGGGCTCTCAGGTTCTCTTTTCAAAAGGAAACATTTCTATCTTTGAACCTATGGAGAGACTGGATCTTGTTGATTCCTCACATTCTTTCAAGTCACTTTTCCTGTTGTTCTGATATAAAGTAGTGTCTTGAAGTTAATATTCATGATTTTATCAATGACATGTCCTTTGTTTCATCTTTGCAGCCCCAGCTTTACAGAATCTTTTTTATGATGAAATACAGTGCTTTTAAAACCAACCAGCTCTAATATTGTAATATTTGCTCTTGTTTCTCAATATAGGGATAGCTAAGTGCCCCATAACACTGACCAAACCAAACCCTACATCATATGCCTTGAAATTGCCTTAGCCTGACCAATTAGTCTGCTGTCCTCAATTCTAGTCTTCTGCAAACTATAAGAACATTAAAAAAGGTAAACAAATTTGCTGCCAGACAATAACACCAACAGCTTTCTAATAACCAATGTAATACTTGTTCTCAAACAAAACCTCTTGGCACTTTGTCTTTGTAATCTGCTTTTTATTCATTTATTTATTTAGTGGTACCAGGGATTGAACTCAGGACCTTGTGCTTGCTGGGCAAGTGATTATTCTACTGAGCTATCTCCCTGGCCCTTTAATCTGCTTTTTAATTAGCATTTTGAGCTCTGAATAAAATCTCCTGTGTGCCTCTATTTACAGCACGGAAGGGCTGATTCTCCAGCTGTATCTCCAAACCTTCCCAAACTCCAGGTCAGCATCAAGCCTACTTCTGTGGCTCTGTGGTTCGAATTCCTGCCTTAAACACTTTCTGTTCAGTAAGGTATAATAATGACTACCTGCAATTTAAAGGAAAAAAAGTGGATTTTGACTCATGTTTTCATCTATATCGGATGAGTCCATGATAGGACAATGTGGCAGAAGGTCATGGCAGAGAAGAACAGAGAACGGAGAGAGAGAGAGAGAGAGAGAGAGAGGATAGCGATAGAGACAGACAGACCGACAGACAGACAGACAATAAACAAACTGGAGAAGGGAGGGAGACAAACCCTAGGCCAAGCCCCCAAGAACTCACCTTACCTGACCTTACTCAATCTCCTAACATCAAGTCAGCTATAAGAGCCATAATCCAATTACATTCCAAGTTTTGGCATGAAAAACCTAATCATAAAAATAGTAAGAATAAATATAGATTTGTCAAGGTAAATATATTTACAAAATATTCTTTTATTTTTATATTTTAGTAAACTTTATTTTGCTTTTCCAGAAAAATTTATACTTTAAATTGTAAACTTTTAATTTACCATAGTATTGCTGATTATGATTTCCAACTTAACTTTTGTCATATACATGTGTGCGTTTTACATTATTGAATATTGGTTAGATGTTTTATGCTCAGAATCTTTGAAAGATTATATAAAATCATAAAATTCTTAATTTTTGTACCTGTCTTATAATAATTTCTAAATAATTCTTATATAAGGACTTACAATTTTAAAGTCATAATGAATATAAAAGTTCGTTAACATCTTAATACAACTTTTTCACATTTCAATCTGTGAAAAGAAAGAAAGTGCAAACATGCAAGGAGAGGGAAGGAGAGAGAGAGGGAGAGAGAGAGAGAGAGAGAGAGAGACAGAGAGACAGAGAGAGGACCTAAGACAAATACTGCTCTGGTTCATCCATATTCATTTTTCAAACAAAGGAAAAGGGTTACCTGAGGTACCGATAGTAAAATGAGCAGGACCTTGGGAAGTTTAGATCAAAGACATTATCTAGTAATTTTTACCTCCTAAGAGAATTATCTTCTCTTTAAGTTTGACATTTACAGTTGGGGCCAGCTGCAGCTACAGTCTTTATCTTAGGAACTGATGCTCTCAGGTGTGGTTTTATCTTGCCCTCTGAAGCGTCAGCATCATAGACCAACATAGGCCTCTACTATGACCGTTGGTATAGAGAGTTGTCCTTACTGCATGCCAAGCTCTTCTCTTTGAGCAAGTCACATAGGCATAGGACAGA
Organism: Myocastor coypus; assembly: GCA_004027025.1. Taxonomy (NCBI): domain Eukaryota; kingdom Metazoa; phylum Chordata; class Mammalia; order Rodentia; family Myocastoridae; genus Myocastor; species Myocastor coypus. The sequence goes on along the minus strand of PVJA010003410.1, from coordinate 27,938 downwards.
CTCATAAGTAAATGTAGAAAATAATCAGTTAATTCTAAATCTTCCTCAGAGGCCTCTTTGTAGTGGTCTCCATCAAATCACTAAAATTATAATTCTCCCAAGTTAAATATACATCCTGTGGCGAAATGTAGGAAGTTCTACTTATTGAATCTGGAACTGGATGCATGAAGTAATGTTTTGAACTTCTTCATCCAGCTGGGTTGTAGAAAGAAGGAAAGTTAAGCAAAACAATATTTAAAATACAAACAAGCCATGTAATAACTGTGCCTATGTTGGCGGTTAGGGAAGCAGAGATAATACTTTATGGAGTCCTCATACCTTTCTGACTTTTTCCATGGCTAATAAAATGACCGAACTAACTCATAAAAAGTTCTTGTTATCAGAAATCATAGCTCCAGTTATTCTTTATTCCTTATATTTGTCTACAAATGTCTAATCCTCAAAAAGAATTCACCTAACTAAACCATGAGTTATCACTGAAGTTCCTAATAAAAGTCAATATAGCAGAAGATGACCCTTGCCAGTCAGTATACTTTAGTTTGTTAGTTTCCCAGGTAATAGTTCCAGTTCCAGTTCCTGTTACACTTGTTGCTTAGAAAAGGTTGGTCATTATAGTGCATATACTGGTGACTATGATGCACATTGTATGAACCAAAGTGCCTCCTCAACTGTCAAGCCATTCTGCCTCTCTACTTCCTGCTTGTTTATCCCCTGTATGCCCTAGACCACCAGCGATTAGGGCCTGATATTTTGGGAGTCATCCCCAATCAGTGCTCATTAACAAAAATAAATCTGCCTCCAATCCTAGCTGTCATTTTGATGTTTATGTCTGCCCCTGCATCAGTATAAACATACTATGGTATCACTAGTGGAAAACAGAGAAATTTTTCAATAAGCCACATTACAAATGACACATTTTAATTTAATTAATAATTCTACACTTATGTTTATCAGGCATGCAGAGCATAGACAGAAAAAAATAAAGGAATATACTGTGATAGAATGGAAGAACTAAAATAAGATGCTGCCCCAAAATATAGGGGGAAAGTTGAAAGGGCACTTAAATATGAAGCAATATACAGGTGAAAAGCATTAAGAACATTAATTAATCATAATATTTTAAATAAAAACATAAGTCTTCTGCCCCAAAAATCTATGAGTCTACAATTACAATAACTATGACGTAAACATCAAGTCTTTCGTTGTAGTACAATGTTGTGCTCTTTCACTCTGGAATATCTGTAGAATTTAGAGAAAAGTGTATTGGTCATTTTTTCCTGGAATTATAAACAAATAGCTGATGGTCACTACTATATAAAGTACTGGTTTATTTTGGCTCACTGTTTGAGAGAATTCAGTTCTTGAACGGCTAGATCAAAAGCAGAAGGATCGTGGCAGAAGGACATTTGGAGAGAACTGCTCACTTCAGGCAGCCAGGAAGTCGAGGACAGAGGAGGTGCTGCATGGGTCAGAGACATGTCTTCCAGGTCACGCTCTGGTCTCCAAGTGGGCCCAACCTCCTAACAAGAAAGAGTGTGTCCATGATGCAATCATTTCTCCAGGGGGCTTTTAACCCTGTCAGGTTAACTGAGGGTAACTGTCACAAGAAGTAACTATGTAGATGATATGCATAAGTGTATGTGATGATGGACGCCTCCATTTCCAATGTGCTTTTAAAGGTTGTCTGGAAAGCTGTCACAGGATCCTAAGGTTCAATTCCTGGGCCTGCTGTGCCTGCCCTGCCCCTGGAGCACACTGAGAATGCAATTGAGGCCAGGCATGGTGGTGTGTGGCTGTAGTAACAGCTTTTGGGAGGCTATAAACAGGAGGATCATTACAAGTCTGGTATAGTAGCGAGACCCTGCAGACCCTTCCCTAAAAAATAAAATAAAATAAAGGTTGTCTGCCAAACTTTCTAAAAACAGAATTCATCCTACTTTCACAGTTCCCTTAACTGACCAGTCAAAATTATAATAAACACTCATAGGTGATTGTTGCAATACTTTTATCTTGTAAAAGTTCAGAAATAATCTCAAAATCCATTAGTGAAAAACTGGTTAAAGTATTGGTTATATCCCTCTGTGTTACACAATACTATTCAACCAGTCTGTGAATTTGTAATCTCTTTTTGCAGTGATATGGAGCAATATTTACTTTGTATATTAATGAATAAAAGAAGTATGTGGAACAGATTGCAAAGAACAACCTATCACTAGTTTAAATAATAAAATATTGCGATAGATACAGATTATTCCTAAAATAATTTCCTAACTTGCATCCAAGGAAAGTGATTTCAATGATATATTCTTTAGTTTCTTCTATAATCATTTAGTTTTATACTTAATCAAATTAGCAAGTTAAAGAAAGAAATAGAAAACACTACCAGAATAAAACGTGAAGAAAATGCGTTGGTTGATCTTACGGCCTTAGAGTAGCAGTATGCCATCTTTAGCAACTGAGAAATGCACAGAACAATTGAGTTAATTAAATTTCTCTGTATATGTAAAAGCTTGAGTAAACAAGCCCAGTGGGCCCAGTTTCTTTTAAAATCTCCATTATCATTTACTTGAATAACTGCTAATTAATCCCTTAGCATAGGCTTTATCCTGAAATGTCACCACCTGTATATTATCACTGCCAGGTTACATAGTTTTTTTTTGTGTTAATTAAAGCAACATTGCACTGGGTTGGTCCATAGCTTGTTTCTAGGTTAACTGTATATTTGTTGCTACATTACACAATTGGTAGGCTTTTACCATTTAAGAACACGTGCCTATATTACTAGGATTTTTCATAATAAAGTTCTGAATCACTAAGATTTAACTGGATGTCAATACTTGTCTGTAGTGGTTGATACATGGTGTCAACTTGGCTGGATGACTCAGGGGCCCAGTTCCCTGTTGGTGGGAGCCCCGCCCTGGGGTACAATTGGTTCCTCCCTACAGCGGCAACAAGAGCCCATCTTGGGTTATGATTGGTTCTACCCTAGGGTACAATGGGCCCACATCAGAATGACTCAGCACAAAGAGACTTTGTAAAGGGCTGAGGAAGGAATCAAGACTTCACTTTGTCAGAGAAGCTTCTGTCTTTGCATTCGGCCTGGACTTCATCATTTGGCTTGCAGCGCAGACTCTTCAGCCCCCAGCTTGGATTTTTCGCCATGCATTGCAGACTCTTCAGCATTCATTACAGACACTTCAGTCTTTCATTGCAGACCCATCAGAGGACAGATAGAGACTTACACAGAGTGCTGCAGTGAAGTCCAGACCTCAGCATTGAATTCTTCAGTCTGGAGTGTGCAGACGCCCTCTGCACGCTTTCTCAACTGACTCTGTGGCTGACTATTGTAAGCCAATCTTAGAATTCCTTATAGATTATATATTTTGTGTTAATATCCATTCCTTATATTATATCTATTCTGTTACTGTAAGTAAAACCCTAGCCAATACATAGTCCTTATTTAAATAATTTATTTAAAGCTGAATAAATTAGGAACACTTATTCTAGAATGATTGAAAGTAATGAGGATCAAACATAGAAATTTCATTAAGTCATACACACACACACACACACACACACACACACACACACACACACATATATATGTGTGTGTGTGTGTGTGTGTGTATGTATTTATGTTAGTACACATACATATGCCATGGACACATACAATTCTGGGACATATAAGGCTGGGCTCTGTGAAAGATCTCTATTTTCCCAAAACTTTCATCTATTAAGACACTCAATGCAAACTTTGAAGTGATCTAGAATACTATTAGTATTAGAAGTAAATAATGGAAATATGAATGTTGGAAGCAACAATCCTAGAGAAAAAAAGAACCCACTACACTCACAGCCAAAGATCTCTCTGATCTTATCACAGAAGGTTTAAAAGAAGTAGAGTATGCAATCAGTGAAATTGGGACTATAAAAATTTCAAAACAAGGAGCTCATTTCAATATTAATTTAAAGGTTGTCTCATTATGAATGTATTTTCTTTTGTTTATAAAAGTATTTCATGAATTCACCATTATAATACAGTGGATTAAAACACATGTTTAAGGGGCAAGCAGACTGAAGTTCATATCCCTGAAACTAACTTCAGATGAACTCAACCATTTACTAGCTGTGCAAATTTTTGGCAAATTGCTTGCATTACCACAAATTCTATTTCCTTATTTATGAACTGTTAATTATAACATCTGCTTATCAGATCATAAAATTAAACAAGAAAAAAACACTTCAACACTTACAGCAATACTCAAAATGATAGCTTTTAATATAACAAAAATTATTGACTTATTTTATATTGTATTTTATTTCACTTTTTAGACATGCTTATATGTACTCACTCATTTAAATCTCTGGTCACTGAAGTTATTAATAGCATACCAATTAACATTAGATTTAAAACAGCTTTAAATTTGTTTATTCAAATGTATCTTATCCCAAACCCTGAGGGAAATTCATATTTTTCCTGACTACTCCGAAGATAAGATACTACTATTGATCTCTTGCCTTCATCTTTAACATTCAAACATGACAGCTTCCGGATGAACCTCAGACCTGTTATGAGTACACTGGGAACAGAATGTCAGAATGTGTTAGATGAGCAACAGGGCTATTCTTCTAATTACTTAAGATCTTAAATTCTGGTAAATACTTTCTTGATTGGCTGAGGTTTTTTTAAGCACTTTTGATCTGATTTCCCTGAGCTGGTGCCCCACAGGGAAAAAACTCTCCAAAAATTGATATAAACATGCATAATTATTGCTTGACAGAGGCATGGTGCAAGGAAAGGTGCACTGGGGAAAATAATAAGCCCAGATGTAAAGGGACTGAGAGTGCAGAAATTTACAAGTCAGAGAAGTTGCTGTTTCTCCCTGTCCGTTTTTACTGAAAAGTAGAAGCTCAATTTAAAAATATGGTAGCCAAAGAGGGACCTTAAAATTAGATGGACTGTTATCAGGCTACCACACAAAGCAATTCACAAGGAGTAGTCCTTCCATGATGTTTATAAGTTGTATTGATATGACTTGCACATATAATTTTCAGTGTCAGTTTACTGCTCCTCCCATGGAAAGAGATCTTCTATTTCCCCATTCTTGTTCATCATAGTTCTTCCCTGGGAAGTCTAGGGAAAATTAACTCTAATCCTCAGAACTTCTGTCTTCCATGAAAACAAACTGAGGTCTTCAGCTGGTGGAAGAAATTAGGTGCACCTATCCCTAACCTGAGCTGCAGTTGAATGCAGATGTGTGACCAGGTGAGAACTAAACATCTGGGCAGATGAACCCAAGCTAAATACCGGAACCGCACAGTGTGGGTGAGCAGAATGGGTACGGTGTTAAATCATTACATTGATGCACTCAGTGACCTTTGAAATTAGCTGAGAGATTTCTTAACACTCCCAGTTTGGAGCATGACCTCCACCTATGAGGAAGGGTACAGAATAGATCTTCCAACAATGTTGGAGACGTTAACAAAACCTGCAAAAGCTTTATAACTTAATCTTTGATTGAAGACAAGGTCAGGTTTTAAATCTAGCAAAAAAATTAAAGTGAAGGTCTAGCCAAATAGCTCCGAAGATTAAAGTGCCTACTTAGACAGATGCAGCAGCCAGAGTTTAATCACGCAGTGTGCAGTGCCAGCCCTGCCCCCAGGGTACACTGAAATACTGATTGAGATTGGGCATGGTGGTGCATGCCTGTAATCCCGGCTTTTGAGTGGCTGAACACAGGCAGATCACGGAGTCTGATCTATGTAGTGAGACCCTATAGACCCTGTGGAATGTGTACTAAATAAAAAAAGAAAAAAATTGAAGTGAAATCAATTACATTACAAGCTGGTCACATATAGTAGAAAAAATAATTTCCTTTGAGATTGACTAGCAAGCTGGATGTTCAGGGTTCAAAGCAGTTGCCAGTTTGATCACTTTTAGGTTCACCCCACTGAGGGTTCCAAGGATGACTCCAACATTATTAAAATACTAGACAGAGCTAAACTTGGAGGTAACAGGTGGATTTCAGTCGCTAAGGCTCATGGAAAAGCAAGGCAAAGAGAAGGAGAAGATACTACAGAGATTTAGCTTAATGCAGAACTGATAAGAAACTTCAACACTCTTCATCTATTGTCCTGTGTCGTCTCCATTTTCCTCCTCTGCTCCTCTCACAGTGAAAAGGCTTGCTCAACAGTATATGCTTAGAGGCAAGATATGATACAGTAAGTCTTTGCTCATAGACACTGTGTTATTTAAACACAAAAGGAAGGCATGCAAAGTGGAAAACACAGACTTATGTCAATATTTTAGTTTCACCCTCACAGGTTTTAGAATGAAGCAATAAGGGGCTAGCAAGATAGAGCAGCAGACTAAGCACCTGATTAGGCATGGTCAGGGGCTGGGGTTCAATCCCCAGCACCAGATGCTGTACCCACCGGCCCTGCACCCAGGTGAGCTGAGCCCACCCCTGAGACCAGGTGTGGTGGCACATGCCTGCAATCCCAGTGCTGGGGAGGCTGGAAAAGGAGGACCACTATGAGTTAGAACTATGTAATGAAACCCTATACCAAATACATTTTGAAAACTAAATAATTAAAAAATAAAGGATGAAGCAATAAAGAGGTTCATGAATTTAGATAAATCCTGTCAATCTGGTGAATACTGGAGAGAACATTTAACTCACACTGTGGACATAGTCTCATCTGGAGTATTTATCTTATTTTCTAAATTATACATCTTTAAAAGATCAAAACCACCTGTATATCACACACACACACATACACACACACACAAATTTGTAAAGTCTAGCAATCCTGTTTGAGGTAAATAAAAAAGGTTTAATTTTAACATTAGCAACAACAACAAAAAAAAAGGAATGGCCATGAACTTTGAATACATAAAAGGTCAGAATTGTGGCTAGAGATTTGAATGTTTCTATGGCAAAAGATACAGGCAGAGGAACAGACTATAGACTGCAAAGGGCAAAGCTGGTGAGTGGAGAGAAATCTAAACATTAAGACAAAATTGAAGTTTTGACTTTGATTACTTTTTGAAATTAGAAATATGTACTCATGGATACTGCGCTGTGAGACTTGAAGCTCTAGGACATAAATTTAACTTGATATGTCCAGGGGCCTGTCAGATCAGTCATGCAAGACAGGGAAAGTGTCAGCTAACACACAAGATTTAGAGACCACGAAAGAAGAAAATGATGAAGCTTCCTGAGTATTTATTGAGATATTTTTAGAATATTCACATGTGCCTTTATAAGATAATGCTGTCTGAGCTTATGCTTAGTATCTTCTAAATGCACTTAATCAGTGAATAATAGTGCAAAAGACACAATTCAAGTATGTCATTGTAAGCATCCTCTAGCTTTGATCTGTTTGCAGATGTGGATAATGTTGGTTCTAAACCATCTAAACAATACTATAATTCAAACCATATGCATTGCTAAGACTAATTACTTATAGAAATACAATAATCACTTGGTGAAGAATCATTAAAGATCTCTTTTAGTATTGTTTTGCTTAAAAATACATTTTAATATTCTGACATTTTTTAAAACTTTCTGGGAATTATTTAGAATAATTATATGCAAATTGAATAATAACAGCTCATAGTGCCAACAAGAGTCTCAAATTCTAACTAAAACTCTTCCAAAAACAGTTGAAATACCATCCTATCATCATCATACATTGATTATCATTGATGCAGGGTGTTCTTGAGGTTGAATGTTGATGGTAATGAAACAGAACCTGTAGCAGAAAACCATACTAAGCTAGAAAAATGGTCCAACAAGAAAGCAAGCAGTATATTATTTAGTTATAAACATATTTCAAAAGGATTTTCTATTTTGATTGTTAAATAAATTTGAGGTCACTTGTCTGAGTCAGAGAATACTTGGTAGTGTTTGCAACTTCCCTATCTTTTGTGACAGAATCTATCATATTTTTCATAGTAGATGAGCAATTTGATTCATTTGATTTGAAGAGAATCATCTTCACCAGAGGTCAAAAACAACTTATGTTGGAAAATTAGCTGACATTGCTTTTTGCAGAAGCAATAATATTCTGCAAAAAGTTGAAAGGAATTACTGAGACTCCACGGAGGAAGAAAAGCCCCAAGAACATCATACACTCGTTGCTCTCCCAAGAGTTACCTATTTTCAATGCCAACCAGAGTAATAAAGCTTTATGTTTTAGTTGCTTAGAATATTCATGATATGAAAATAAGTTGTATTTCATTTTATCTTTTTTGAGGTATCTCTTCAGCCTCAGGAATAACTTTCTAACACACAAAGATTTTTTTATACTTTCGAAGTTTTTCATAGATAGGAGTTTACCAACTTTCAATAGGGTAAGACAGCAGCATTTCACCTCTAAGAGATAAAATGGTAATTATTAATATCACCATTGTTATTTCTTGAGTAGAAAGTTCATCCTTTGGATGCAATTTGTACTTTAAGTTTCCAAATTATTGCCACAGAACTTAAAAATAATCCATATTTCCTGTATAATTAGTTATATTCTATCCAAAATTGTACTGGTACCATCCATAACAAACAAACATTTGTTCAAATGTTTGGGTAAAATTCATTTTGCTTCAGGACATCTAATGCTAGTTATTTGATGGTGATTCTTGTGTAACAATCACTAGAAAAAATAAGTAAGAAGATACAATCACATACACAAACATGAAAACTATTTCCATGTAATATGCCTGAAAATCAGTAGCAAATTAGTTCTTCTCTAATTCAAATATGCAGAGCCTCTCTTAGTTCACCTCTCCCTAAAAATATAATTATTACCTTTGGAAAAGCTCTCCCAAATCTAGCAGATGTGTACTCTTTATAATTTGGCCAAGATTTTCTTCCGTTTTATGTTTAAAATGTAAAGAATAGATATGTAAAATATTTTGCAAGCTTAATTATTTTTATAATATTATAAAAATACTTTGCAGTATAATTTTAAGTCAGGAATTATGAGGCCTCCTGCCTTGCCTTTCCTTTTTTGCTCAGAATTGCTTTTGCTATTCTAGGTCTCTTCTTGTTCCAGTTGAATTTTGGGAATGCTTTCTCTAGATCTGGGAGGTGAGGATTTCTTCTCAGCTTTCTCAATTAGGGTCACAGACAGAAGGAACTCTTAATGGCATAAGACATCTATTTGATGTAATAAATTAACTTGTCCTCTATGTGCTCAGAATTGTACCAGCTAGATACTATGTATGGAAAGGCTGAAAATAATGGAATTGAAAAATAAATTTTGTGAAAATGAAAAACAAATCTTTGGATTTGAGATCTCTACTTTTGTCTCTTTGTCTTTGTGTCTAACTTTTTTCTATTTCTATTTCTATTTTATTATTACCTTCATATAGGGTCATAGGACACTTACTAATTGTCATCAGGTTGATTTGTGGGTCAGACATTGTTATAGTTCGTATTTCAATCTGACTTCCTACTTGAAATTCGAAATCACACTGAGACTGAGAAAAATTTCCTCGGTGGACTTGCGACACTTCAGTGAAACAGTCAGTGGTGAATTTCTATAAAAGAAACTTGAGGATATGAAAATTGCAAAAATTAGACTAAATCCTAAGAAAGAATAAGTAATAGCAGTACATTCCAACATGGTGAACTAAATTTATATTAGGATTCTTTAACCAAAAAATATGGTAATTTTCCCAGGGTTTTGTGTTTGCTGGAATCAGTCAATTGGTAAGATCATTTTTAGTTTTTATTTTTTATTCATTTTAATGAGAAAGATGATAAAATAACAATGAAATAGTTCAGAAACAAGTTAGTAGGGCAGTTACAGTAATTAATACATTGCATATTGTTATCTTTATAGTAGTTATTCAGAGGACAAGATGCAGACATAATATCTTGTCTATACAATATTAGTACAAACCTTTCTTCTCACTGAACTAAGAGAAAGTAGCTGCATATCTATCCTAACTTTCTTATATATTTTTTTCACTACAAAATGGTCCTTTATTTATAGCCCCTTTTTGTTTTGCGTTATCAGAGATGTATATTCTATTGCTATTAGAGAACTTGTATTTGGAGAATTTTTTAAAGGACCTTTTCATATTTGATACCAGTCCAAATATTATAGGTACTTGAATTCAGCAAAATAACCCAATAGTCCAATAGTCCATAATAGCAGTGAGTTAACAGTAGAACTAGCAAGTATCTGAAGTTGTTAACTTTAATCTGGTTTCGCATCAGCTTTCTTCATAGTGAGACACCAACTGCTTAGTAAATAAGGATGTTTTAATTCATCTCCTCTCACAGATGGGCAGGATTTCTCAAGAGATGAAGCTCTTTGGAAACATATCAAACTCTTAAATTCACATGGCATACTAGACATAGTTTGTAAATAAACATGCAAGCCTAATGCCTCTTCTCTAAAATACAGAATGTTATTACTGGAAAAAAAAAATCACTTTCTTAGGGAAAAATCCATACCCTTTTTTTAGGTTTTAAATTTGTCATTAGGTCCCTTTATGGTGTATGCACGTGTGTGTGTGTGTGTGTGTGTGTGTGTGTGTGTGTGTGCGCGTGTGCATGTGCTACTCTGATAAGATATAATTTAAATTTTCACTGTGGTTGTTTTGATAACTTGTTTTGAAATTATCTCACTTTTACTTCTCATTAAAATTAATAATATTAAAAAGTAATATCTAGCCAGTGAACTGAACTTTGTTTTAATCTTTCCTATTTAAAATGTTTTAACTTGAGCTGGGTGCCCGGCGTGGTGGCGCACGCCTGTAATCCCAGCACTCGGGAGACTGAGGCAGGAGGATTGGTGCGAGTTCGAGACCAGCCTGGGCTACAAAAGTGAGCTCAGGACTAGCCTCAACTGCATAGCGAGACCCTGTCTCAAAAAGACAAAAAAAATAAATAAATAAAAAATAAAAAATAAAATGTTTTAACTTGAGCATGAGAAAAAGCCAACAGCCATATTTGTGATTTATTGATTGACTGAGTGCTTTTATCCTGTCCCTTCCCTGTTTCTATGTTTTTCCCTTTACCAATAGTAACTTCATTGGTGTTTTGGACATGTATATGCTTAAAACATGCAGTACTGACCTTTGTTCTTATTGTAATACTGAATCATCGCTGTGTTCACACCAGGTCCAGCTACATTTGTCTTAGTGAACACATCATCTGTTATTTCTAAAAAACCAAAAGATTCTGTTGTAAAGGTTACATAAGAACATTGGCTTTGGAAGACACGATATTAATTTCTACGGCTACTCTAACACATATCACATGTTTAATATCTTAAAATTATATATATATATATATATATATATATATATATTCTATTGCAGTTCTTGAGTGCAAATATCCAAAATGCACTGACAAGGCTGTAATCTTCACAAATAGAACCAGTTGGCCTGTTCTAGCTCCTAGAGGCACAGGCAATCCTTGGTTTAGGATTCCATCTTCAAAGTTAGCAATATAGCATTTTTACCTGACTCTATTTGACCTCAGGCATGTTCATCACCACTTCCAGTGCCCTGCCTTCCTCTTACACCATCACCTGTGTTTATGTTTGACCCGGCTAGATAAGCCATGCTTATTGCTGTATATCAAGACAGTTACTCAAAGCTTCAAAGTCCCCTTTGCACATAAGGGATATAATTATGGCTTCTGGAAACAACAGTGTGAGTATGTACAGAAAGTCACTTTTCTGCCTTACTATAGTCTCCCCCCAAAAAAGAAAGCTTCTAATATTTGTATCTGGATGCTATCTTTGCTTTTATTCTTTAAGACAGCCTATTCTAAATCCAAGAAAGTACCAACATAATGTACTTAATGGTAGATCCCACTGATTGTACATAAGACACAATTTTTGAAAGTATTGTTGAGACTGTCCCTTTTGTTCCAAAAGCATCCCTCCTCTTAAGAGTCCCCCATCAATGGTGCCTCACACCACTGATTTCTGACACATAAACTCATCTCACTTCAGCAAGTTAATCAGTTTTGTCTGGTCTAGCCAAACCTGGGTTCACCTAACTTCTGTTTATTTCCTTATCTTAGGTTACCAAGATTCTTGACTTTCAATGAGGCTGGTCTTTCTTGGATGTAAGACTTAGCAGCATTGTCTGCCAAACTCTCCTTTCGATACCGGTTTTTGACACATATAAGAAAACTTCCTTTTTAGGGACATGAAGATTTAATTAACTTTTTAAAATGGCAAGGGCACTCTTATACTAGTAAAGGGGAAAATACACAACTGAATTCACTCTGCCTATCTCTCTAAGGTATAGAAAACTCATGAGACCTCAGGTGGTAGGCTATAAGGATGTCAAAATCATGGCTGGACCCAGAAGAGCCATGCCAACTCAGATGGGCACGGGTAAGCTTCATCAACATGCGTAGATGTAAAAGTTGATTATCAGATTTTCTCTGAACCTTTCCCTAGCTGACTAGCTTTTTCTTCCTTTCTTTATTCTGGTGGAATGCAATGATTCAAATGCCTTTTCTTTCAAACATTTTTTTTTAAAGTTGTACTCTGATTGGCTTATGACTCCTGCTGATTGGCGGGCAAGTCTAAAGCTGTGGGTTCTCTTTTGAAGCCATTTTATCTTTTCTTTCTGACTTTCTTTTAATTTGATTGGATTCACTCTTGGAGCACCCTGTGGAAAGAACCTTGATTACTCTCATTTCTACTGTGAGTTGGAAGATGGCAAAGCACACTCAGAGGTCTTATCCCTCCTTTGTTAGCCCTGGCTGCCTCTGAAAGCTCTGGGAGTGCTTATCTTGACTGGCAGATAACTGCTCCCAGGTTTAAACTTCAAAGGCAAAGCCCAGGGAGCCCCCAAGGAAAGGAAATGCAGTCAACTTCAAGGGGTGAATGAACTGGTCCTGTGGCTACTTTTGGAAATGTGAAAAATGCAGTGAAAAAAGAGGCCAACCTCAAGGTCTGTGGGTCACTGTTCACATTTGGAGAGCACTGACGAGGTAAAGACCAGTGCCTTCTCAGAGACAGAGTCCAGGAGAGTCTTTGCTTGAGGGGTGACGTTCGGGACATGTGCTGACCTGATGGCTGGAGAACCCCTAAAGTGTCCCTCAGGTGCAGCGAGAAACTGGCCCGGCAGGACTGCTCATTAGCACAGCCCGAGCCACAGTCCGGGGCAATAAGAGGGGTGGTTCATGTCTGACACAGCCATAGTATTTGAACACGAAGCCCATGGCTCTAGTGTCCATGTGAAATTTTTGTTAATTTTTTTCCCAAGCATGAACATCTGTTAATATGTACAATATATTCCTCATCCTCACTCTGATGTTAGCATGGCCTGGATGTCAAAGCAAAGAAGTGAAATTACCATCCTCAAGGCCTTGATGTCCGCGAAAATAACAAGACACCATGGTAACTCTCTATTTCACTACTATATGTATCTACAAAAGACAGAGGAGAGTACATTAACCCAAACCATGAATCTCAGTTGTTTGAGTCTGTTTATTTGAGCGTCATCTTTCTTCCTTAGTTTCTAGATCTAAGTATTGTGTAGTTTATCAAATAAAGAAATGAAGTCAGTGTCAACACTCTTGTTTTAACCTTATGTGACTACAGAGAGGAATCATGAGAGAACATTGCTAATGTAGCCAGTAGCAGGCATTGGCTGATTTTACTACTGTTGCCCCATTTCCCTAGTAGTGTCTGGCTCGGTGGGCTCGTGTATGCTGGAGTCAAAATCAGAAAAGAAGGGAAAATAGGTGAATCTGGCTTCCACACTTGCAGCTCTGTTCATGCCTTCTGATCTCACTGCCTTTTTGTACTTTGCTGCCACTTTCTTTTTGATCTTTTGAGTTTGTCCTCCTGCTTTTTGCTGTTTCCACTGACAACCTCCAAACTTCAGATGTCCATGGAGCCCTGGAGGTGGCTGTGAGCCCTGACAAGATCCTGATGGACTCCAGCCTCTGGGGCTCCTCTTGCTTGGCAGACAAGAACGCCTTTTGTGACCCCTCCTTCACAGGGAGTCACCTGTTAAAATCTTTAGACTCTACATGACAGAAATCCACTTCCTGAGTATCCTGGACATAGGCAGAGGGTAGAACCGAGATGAGGCTGATGAATGTCAGATAGCAGAAGCTTCATGTGATGCCCAGAACCACTGTCCTCTTCAGCATGGGATTGCTGTTTCTGGGGCTGCCCATTTTGCCTGTGTTTTCTGTGCTCACTCATGGCACATTATGTTCTCTGTCCGTTGGCAAGGTCATCATATATCTGAATCTCAGGTGTGACAACAGTTATTCCCAGTTTCCCACAGAGTCCCAAATACTAGCATTTGTATTCCAATCAAAACGCTCTCAGGAACAAGGCTGTGATCTTCACAACTCCTCCCAATTGTTTATCTACAAAGATGTTAACGTTTGCATATGTACAGGATAGTTCTAATTCCATAGTGGTGCATGCAGAATAAGAGGTGACTTGCAAGGCTTTATATTCTTCAATGTGCCATGCTGGCCCTAACCTGGGACATGCTGAGATGGTGATTGAGACTGGGCATGGTGCAATCCCAAACCTTAGGCAACCAGAGGGACCACAGTTTGATCCCCAGCACCACATGGTGTGCCAGCCCCACCCCCAGGACAGGCTGAGCAGCCATAATACAAAAAAAAAAGGTGTAATCGCAGCAGTTGGGGGGGCTGAAAATAGGAGGATCACTACGAGTCCGATCTGTGTTGTGAGACCCTGTAGACCCTGTACTAAACACATCAAAAAATTAGACAAAAAGAAATAATGTTGGCTACTTATAAATGATATAGTGTCCATTCAGAGTTTGTATATTTATATTAATTTAATTTTGTTTACTAAAGACCCAGTGAAATAATCACTAAATGAAATATTGGAAGGGGCAGAATTTTAATAAACCACAAAACAAAAACTATATATTTTTGAAAACTGCCTACACAGCTACTAGTTCATATCCAAATGCTTTTTCTCAAAATAAAATAACTCACATGGCCCTTTCTTTGTCTCTATCCGCTACTTCCTTTTATACCGTGTCTTTTTTTATTTGTGTACACTAGTTATATAGATAAATGATTTCAATTTGTCAAATTTGTATATGTGCCCTTCATCCTCACCATCCTCAATACTTCCCCTCCCATCAGGCCTTTGTCCTCTGGTGACATTCCATTTCACTTTCATGTTTTTCTTTCAGGGACTATTGATCTATATAAGACATTTGATACCAGCCATTACCCACCATTACAACTCTCTTTCCTCTTATTCCCTCTCTCTTGCCTAATAATAGTATCTTTTCGACTCTCTTGTCCTCTTTTTTGGAACATAAACAATAAAAAACATGACATATTTTCCCCTTTTTATTTGAACGTTTGCAGTGCAAAACGACTGCATTCTTCTCGGGCAGTGGGTGCTTATACCTACCACATCTTTATTCCTGTTTTCGTCCTTGCCTACTCTGGCTTTCCACCCTCGATCCCCCAATCCTCTCATCCTCTTCCTATTCTCCACAACTCTGTCTCTCTGGTTCCTAGAATCAATCATCACTTTGATCTTTATATTATCTCTTTCTAACATAAGAGAACCCTCATGGCACTTAATCTTGGGTGACTGACTTGGTTCCCTTGACATTACAACCTCAAGTGGATCCATTTCCCTGTAAATTATTCAACTTGATCTTTCTATATAGCACCCAAGTATCCTGTTGTGTGTAACCAGCATGTGTTCTTTTTTCATTTGCCTGAGAGGACATTTGGTGATGAACATACAGGTTGATTCTAAGGTTTAGATAGTAGGAACTCTGCTGTTATAGATATGGCATGTGTGTATCATTGTAGCTTGATGTTTTTAACAGTTTTGGGAAGATGTACAGAATAGTGTGATCAAGACAAATGAAATTTCTGCTTTAGCTTTTTGATGGATCTCCACACTGATATTTTTAGTTTTTGTCCTCATTTATACTCCCACCAACAAGGTACAAGGGTTCTTTTCTCCTGTGCCCTCACCAGTACATTATCATTTGATTTTCTGCTGATGGACATCCTAGCTGTTGAACATTTGTTCATGCATCTATTGATCATTGCTGTTTCTTCTCTTAAACGTCTATTCATTTCACTTGCTGATTTTTCTAACTGGGTCTTAAATGTTGGGCACCTGTGGAGGAAATAAGCTGGAGCTCAGTTACATGTGGGGTGGAGCAAGGCCATCTGGGGAGCAAAGACTGCCAAGAAGAGCAGTGAGCAAGCTGCTCCCGTCAGAGAACACCGAGCCCTAAGGTAGTACAAGAACAGGTTGTTGGGCAGAGGGCTGTCATCTGACGTCAACCTGCCCAGTGGATACACAAACACACTGCAGGGGGGAGCAGCTTTTTCCTTCCATCTGGAGATAGGGTTCTACCTGACCCCAGCTCTCTGTGCCTTGTCTTCATTTCTTCACCTCTTCGCCTCCATCCATGGGAAGTGTGAGAGGCCCCCATAGGCCATGCCAGGAGGCCTCATTAATTTTTTTTTTCATGTATTTAGGAGAGGGTCTCCAGGGTCTCACTATGTAGGTCGGACTTGTAGTGAACCTCCTGTTTACAGTCTCCCAGCTGCGGGGATTACAGGTGTGCACCAACACACTCAGTCTCAATAGCTATCTCAGCGTGCCCCAGGGGCAGTGTCGGCATGGCACACTGGAGATTGAACCCCAGCCACTGAGCTCTGGCAAAGCAGGAGTTTTAGTCTGCTGAGCTGTTTGGTTGGCCCTGAAGCCTTGTGTTTTAACTGTTGGTGCATACACTACATATTAGTCCTCTGTATGAGGAATAACTGGAAAATTGTCTTCTAATTGGTAGGTGGCCTTCTGTCTCTGTCTCTGTCTCTGTCTCTGTCTCTGTCTCTGTCTCTGTCTCTCTCTCTCTCTCTCTCTCTCTCTCTCTCTCTTTCTCTCTTCTTCTCTCTGGTGGTATTATTTTTACTTTGTTTTTGCCGTACAGAAGATTCTTTAACTTGATATGATTTCATTTCATGATTCCTGATGCTATTTCCCTTGAAACAAAGTTCTCTTCCAAAATGCTTCCCTATGTCTATGACTTCAAGACTTTAATAATCTTATCTCTCAACACACAAAGGTCGTTGTTGTTGTTTTAATGTCACTTCTTCAATGCATTTGATTGTAGTTTAGTACAGTGAGTGATATGTGTCTCATGTAGATAAGGGCTTTTCCCAGTGATGGCGAACCTTCTAGGGCTTCCGGTGATACAAAGAGCCCTCTGTAGTACAAGTGCTAAAAATTCACCACTAACGAGCTAGAACATATTTTGGTCCCTCTTTTGAAGATCAAATAGTTCAATGTGCTTGGCATTGTCTGTGTATATTCCATTTTCTTCAACTGACCCTTATGTCTATTTTTGTGACCGTTCTGTGTTATAGCTTTGTAATATAAATCAGATCCAGAATTGTGATGCTGCCCCATTTTCTTTTGATTCCCAGCACTGCTTTTGTCATTCTGGGTCTCTTCTAGTTCTGTCTTGGTTACTTTTTACTCACTGCTGAGACAAATACCCAAGCCTCAAAATAAAGGTTTATTTAGCTCACAGTTTGGGGAAGTTTCGTTCTATACTCAGCCGGCTCCCAGGCAGTATGGCACATGGCAGAGAGCAGCAGTTCATGGCAGCAGAAAAAAGCAAAGAGCAAAGGGAAGAGCATCAGCTGCTACATACATCAAACCTCTCTACCTTCTGCGCTGACTGTGAAGATCAGAGCTCCTTCAAAGTGGCACAGCTGCAAAGTGGTATGATGAAGACCCAGACTTCTCCAAGGAAGCTGGGCAGGGTAGGGCAGAGAGAAATCTTCCTCAACTTCTTTTTATACACTTCTTGTGCTGAGCTATTCTGGAGCAGTCATGCTCTAGAGCAGAATCAGTAGGACCCCAAGTGGGCCAAGCTCAGAGACACCTATAACAGAAATACAGCTTTCCCGCACAGAAGCAGAGGCCTACCTGCAAAAGCCTAGGTAGAAACAGGAACTATTCATCCATTACACAGCAAACTCGGTTCACACTCATCTTTATTTTTCCTTCTCAGGTAGCAGGGGAGACCAGCTTCTTTCGTTCTAACCAATCCCTTTGGTGAAAGGATGCAGGCACTAACCCTTGCCTCCACATCTCCCTCCTGCTCTCCCCACTGCAGCCTGTTTACCGCGCCCCTACTTCCTTTCCTCCATCTCTTCTTTATTGCACCACACGTGGGCTTCTCTCCTACAGATGCATGGGCTCCAATCCCAGTCAGGCTAACCAGGAACAACCATGCAGATAACTTCTCTTTGGGGGTTGTGCTGTATTTTAAATTATGTCCAAAATATGTTTTAATATATATTAGGGAGCTAAAATTACTTCAATATATTTTAACACCCTGGAAGCGTATCAGATAAATAAAGGCCATGGCTCCTGCCAACTCTCAGAATAAAATTCATGCTACCCAGCAGAGAGAAAAGCCTTCTGTAACCTTACTAAAGCCCGTGCCCCCCACTGCACTTGATTCCCGCCACCCCCCGCCAACATAGGCAGCTTCTTCTGGGCAGGATGCCATAGTACACATCCATCCAATTTGGCTTGTGCTAGGCACTTGTGCTAGAGTGTTCACTACCTCTTTTGTCAACTGACTCATCTCTACTCCTTCATAAATTCTGACATCAGAAGCCTTGTGTACAGGACACCTTTTCTGGTCTGCTACCCACTCCCAGCCTAACTGCATAAGCTGCTCCTTTTTATCTTCTTACAATGTGAGTTTTGGGTTTTCTATTGCAGTTCTCACTCTGTCCCATGCCAAGATGTCTATGTGGATCTCCCCAAAGAGGGGCTCAGTTCCCTGAAAATAGGGACTATCTTTAATACATTCTCAAGACAGGAAATTAACACTTCTACCATTGTTTTTTCTGGCCTCAAAAGGGATTATTTTCAGCTTATAGTGTGTGTACACAAAAAGCTGGAAATAAGGGGACACGCCTACAGTTTCACATCCAGTTTCTCTCTTCCTTCCCCTTTTCTGGTCTTGGCTTCTGATATTGCTACGGCAATCAACAGTCATAGAACACAAATTGATAGATCCTTAGACTATTAGCCACTAAGTCTTCTATGGCAAAGTCTCTCCGGCATCTCCTCTTTACTCTCAAAGATTTGGCACTGAATTTTACCTTCCTGTCTTCCTGAAGACACTCCCCAACAGGCTAAACTTTCTTGTGTTGACCAACATACTCACCTTGACTTTTGAAGTCAGTGACATCCTCCCCACCTAGAAGCACCTCCTCTGGTGAGGACAGTTACTCAGAAGTGGAGCTCCTTCTGAGCATCTCTGTGAACTATTACCCTTGCGAAGATATCATTTTCTTAGAGGAAAAAAATTCTGAAGATATACCATCAGATATAGTTTCCTCAGAGAACCTTATTCTGCTGATTCAAGGTGCATGGAGCCCAGAAAATGCAAGAAGACAAAATTTAGTGCAGGACAACCCAGAGCAGATCTGTAACTTAGGCATTGCCATGTCCTGGGGCAACAATGATGAATATGATGAGATATTAGCTCTTGAAAACCTCAGTGAAGGCAAGGGTTTGCTGTTTCGGACCAAACAGCACCTATTGTCGAAAAACTGGATGACCAAGTGACACCCCTTAAAACATTCGAGGATGACCAAGAAAACAAAGAAGAAAAGAAAAAAGGATGACAATGAGTATCAAGGATGTGACAATGAAAATAATAGAGAAAATCAGACAAATAACAAAAATCATGATTCTCAATGCCCTGAGGTTGCTCCAGTAGAAGACATCAAGCCGCACAGCAGCTCTGAGGCACATATCACTCAGGTCCGTGGCCAAGAATATGACCTGGGGCAACATTTGACCTAGATAACATCAGCAGAAAATGAAGATGTTGTCCAGGTTGTCTTGATGTTTATCGAAGAGGAACTTGCTGAGGTAAGGCTAGGGAAACCTCCCAGAGAGAAAGGGATGGGCTCAGCGCAAAGGCCAGGGAGGACACCAGGAAGCCTGTAGTAAACAGCTATGAAGCAGGACTGGGTTCTGTCTATCAGAAAAGACATGCAGAAGACAAAGAAAGACACCAGAAAAGGAGTTAGAGGACAGGCAGGGAAAGCTGCAAGGAGCACAGAGGGACAGGTGTGGGTAGAAAGAGAAGGGGTTACCATGCTTAAAATGAAAAAGGTTGTGTTTCTCAGTACTAGGGAACACTGAAATTCTCCATTTATTGGCAGGACATTCCTGTGAAAGTATATAAATTCCCTAAACAGAGTACGTCAGCTTTATTATGGTCGGCTCCCTTGTCTCTAAGTCATCCTTCTTTTCTTAGGAGACCAGAGGCGACGTGACTGGTAACCCAAACACTGAGGCCCAGCACACTACCAGCTGTCTGAGAGTGGGCCAGCTCTTCCACTGGTTGAGAAAGAGAATCCTCCTGACTCTCCAGAGGAGACGAAAACCAGACTGGGTTGCCGAGGGCCACAACAAGCATATCCCAGAGAAAAGGCGATGTTTCAGAAACAACAAGAGCAAGACCCAACCAGAAGAACAATTCAAAACTTAAGGACTTCAAAATATTTTTTAGCTCTTCTTCTTAAGAAAACCCATAGGATTATCATTTATTAAAATAAATGTTTCATTTTTAATTATTCTGAAGATACGTAATAATCTGCATTATGAATGTGTCATGCTATGTACGTTTTTCTTATTCTAAGATTCTGAAAGTACAATATAGTTTGTCTTAGTTACTTTTTACTCGTTGCTGGGACAAATACCAGACACTCAAGATGAAGGAAGGAAAGGTTTATTTAGCTCACAGTTTGTGGAGGTTTCAGTCCATATTCGGCTGGCCCAAGGCTGAGTGGAACAGAGAGAGAGCATCCAGTTCATGGCAGCGGAACAGCAACAAAATGGTGGCAGAAGTAGCCAACCAAACAGGGCAGCAGAGAGCAACAGCAACAGCTAGAGCTCCAGTCTGTCTCTCTGTCTTTCTTTATATTACATTCAGGCTCTCCACCTTAGCTCCCGCCCTAGGATACACCCATAATCCCAGAAGTACTTCCACCCATAATCCCATCAGTACTAAAACCTATAATCCCAGGGATCATGGATCAAGTCTCAAACTCTAGAAGTCCCCTCCCAATGACTCCATGAGGCTTTGGGGGGACAACTAGACATAAACCATAACATTGTTCAAACATACAATAATATTCAATGATAATATTGTTACCGAAGTCTGTTCCAGTAATACAAATAGAACAAATTTGGGTTTAGTTGTATCATATTTGATTGTTTATCCAGATTTAATTTTATCTTAATTATATCTTTTAGTTTGTGTTTCATAATTGCAAATTTATCTATGTATATCAGAAAGTAACAATTGTAGGGGATAATTCCATCGAAAGTTCCCATAAGCCTAGGAATATATATTTCAAGAACATTCAGGTTTTCCACATTGTCTTTTAGAATCTCTATAACAAAGGAGAAGGAAGAAGTGGAAGTTAAAGAGGAAAATAGCTTGAACATAGATTAGTAAAATGCAGCTCTTACTCTCATGTAACTTGTGAGCTATTTTTGTAGAGCTTGTAAGTAAAGATATGATTATATACTTCTAAAGAAATTAAAAAAGAGAAAAAGAATAAGGAGGAGAACAGGATCAAAGGGTAAGGGAGAAGGGGAGGGAGAAACAGGAGATGCCCTCTGAGGCATTCACTGTCCACTCCTGTAAAGAAAAATTGCCCACCTCTGGGCTAGAAGCTCTGAAGGTAAGAGGAGGTATCTTTCCTCATGGATTTGGAGGGTAACAAGCATTAGTGGTCTTGGTATAGTTAGTGGTTCTAGTAGGAAATACTTAGTGTAATGTGTTAGTGCTATTAGAAGTACTAGTATACAAAAGTGTAAGTTTACAATACATATAAGGAGCAATGTGGAACATTATAATTTATGGTTCTAATTAGAAGCCAATGTCAATGTTCAAAGGAATTGTAGAAGATCTGAGCGAAAAAGAGCCACGTTACATTCCATCAGTCATATGATGTTCTCTCACTACTGAAATCCAAAAGGGGGTGATACGATTTTGTGCCCTAACTGGGAAAACCAGAGAAAACAAATCTCAGGAAAAAATGGCAACAGGAACGATGGAGAGAAAATATTTCTAAACTGAAAGTTCCCGTGACTCACACTTTTTCTATTATTCAAAATTGTTTTTATTTTTCAATCTTGAATGTTAAGGTAAGAAAGCATCTATATACACAGTACATAGAATGAATATTCTTTTGCCTATCTTTGTGAAATATGTGATATTATAAATAACACTGTTAATCATTTGTAAATCATATTTTCTACACATTTCTATGTATTTACTTCTAGATGATGTAATAGTCCTGTCAATTATTATATGTAAATTATAGAATTACATTAGATTTAATATGTATTATATATTCATATATAATAAATATTTATCATATGTAAAAGAGTTGGTCTTTACACAGGAGAAAATATATAAATATTGTATCTTTATTTTATGATATGATTCTAAAACATTACAAGTTTTAGTCAGCTTCAAATATTTCTTTGCCGGTATTAACTATAAAGTTACTGTATCATTTTTCTTACTCACTTGTCCCATAGCTCCTATGCCTTCAAGTAATTGAAAAATTACAACCTTTAGAACAGTATACAGTTGGATTTTAGGAAGAGAATTTGAATATTTTTTGAACATGGTTAATACTCTTCACAGGCAAAGAACCAGAATTATCAAACCTGCAATTTCTACTACCTCAGAGCATGGCTACTCACCAATGTAAAATTTAAATATGAATCAGACAAGCCATTTAACAGTGATTCCAGAGGTTACAATAATCAACAGAGGATGATTCTAGACTATTTTTAGGGTCTTTCCAACTTTGAAATATACTGCAAAAAACTGAGAGCTACTTATTCCTGAACCAGAAAACATACATGCTAACTGGGTGCTGTTCTTGTAGAATCTCTGTGTTACTCACCTTTATTGTTATAGTGACTTTTGCTTCCAATAGGGAAAATTGGATATATTTGGTCTTTCAAGGAATTTTTTTCATAAGCCAATAGAATGTGGCACATTTTTGTGACTTAATAAGAGCTGCAATGAAAATTTTAGAAGAAATTACTTACTCTGGGGATATAATCATGTTAACAAATACTTTGCTGATGGAAACATATGTTTAGTCCTGACAGGTGAGGAGAGGCATTCCGAGACCTCCATGGAGTGGACTACCACTCATCTTCTATTTTTGTTCTTGTCCTTAAATATTGATCTCCTTTCAGTTACCAAATTAATTTTCATAGGCACATATTTAAAAAATATATTCTGGGCTTAGAGCTGAGAATTGTAGGTAACAGTTTTGATTTTACTACCATACAGTGATGTAAACCACCATAAAGGCAAGTCTGTTTCTGCTTCTCACCCTGTAAAACAGGTCACTATACACTGCTGCCATGAACATAATGAGAAAAAATGGGTGCACACATGCACGTGCTTGCCTAGAAAGTAGCAGTTACTAAAATCTTCTGAAAGTCTACACTTATTCCAGTGTAAATGTAGGAGATCCTAGTCAATTAAGACTGAATGAAAATTTGGGAATTTTTCTGTATTAGCTAAAGAGCCTGAGAATTTTCAATATTTGAGCATTGAATTAGTAAGGGATAGTACATGATGGATAGTATGGAATGTCAATTTAATTACATTGGGCACTGCCCAGACCATTAAAGCATGCTTCTGGGCATATTTGGGTTTTGGGGGCATACATTGCCTAGGATGCTGCTGTGCTGTTTGCCTCTGATCCTGGGTGCTGTTTTCCTTATGGGATCTGTGTCTACCCCACCATGGACTAAGGATCTTTGCTAGCCACACTCCTTAGCCATAAGATGCCTGCCTTGGGGCCAACCATGAAGGGTATTTCCTGACACTATGAGTCAGTCTCAACCGTTCCCCCTTTAAGCTTTGGATGTTGGACATTATGGTACAGTGCCAGTAATGCTAATGACTATATTATATGCCTTTATAAGCAAAATGTATGGGTTCTAAGAGGTCTCCACCACCTGGGGCCTGCCACAAACTCAGTGGACCCAGCATCCAGGCACTGCATGTGAGCAGGGTTACCTGGACCCCACAGTATCTATTCAACCTAGAGCTCAGGTCAGCCCTGTGAGGGGGACTTTTCAGGGCCCACTTGATTCCCATTTGACCCAGAATCCAGGCCAAGCATGTGAATGAGACATCCCTGGGTGTGCCTGACCCCATTTGATATAGAGCCCAGGCCCAGTGTGTGAGTGAGTGTGTCCAGGGCCTGCCAGAAACTCATTTGATCCAACACCTAGGTCTAGTTTGTGAGTGGAGCTTCACCCTTCAGACACGCATGGTGTGGAACCTTGCAGAAGAACCTCTAGAGAGAGGCTAGAGGCCAACACTCAGCAAGCTGATCCAAGATCAGAACTTCTTGCCAGAGTGACACAGCAGGGTCCCAACCAAGGGCTGAGGTGGGAAGAAGTGGAGTACAGCAGCTGGATCCAAGCCACATCCAACTGGACAAATTTGTACTTGGTAAACATAGACCTGTTACTAAGGTAAGAACTCTACCAAAGCTCTACAACAAACATCACAAGATGTTGCTATGCGAAATGACAACGAGAAGGAACAAGATGCAGTCCTAGGCCCTGAGCCCATCCAAAACAAATACAGAAGACACTAGCATACAAGGTATTGGAAATCACACACCTGAAATCTCTAAAATAATACTGTCTGAAGTAAAACTGTAGAAACAACTGCAGAAAAGTATAAAAGAAATCAGATCAGTAATCATTTCTGAAGTAGAAAAAGAAATGATAACCCTACAGAAAGAAGTACTAAGGACTTCTAACGAAGACACTGATAAAGAGGAGAATAGAAAAATGATGGAATCATTGAATGAGCAATATGGGAAAGACATAAAATGCATGAAGCAGGTTCTAAGTGCTGTACAGGAAACTAAAATCTCAATCACAAGCTGGCAAAACTATTTGAACGAAAGTTAAAGTAGACTTTCAGACCTTAAGGACACCATGGCAACTAGAGAAAGTTTAAGAAAAGATGTCTTGAAAACAACTACAATGCAGGGTAAAGTAACATCTGCAAGATGATACAAAGATGCGCAATGTAAGAATAATGGGCATCACTGAGAAAAAAGGAGTCAGTAAAAATGATATAAAAAGAATATGGACAGAAGTAATAGCAGAAAACTTTCCGAATGTGGGGAAACAATGTGACATTCAGTAACTAAAGCATATAGAACTCCAAATAACATCAACCCAATTAAAACCACACTCAGACATGTACTAATCAAGATCCCAGAAATTCAGCACTGGAACAGTATACTAAAAGTTACTAGAGAAACAGACAACATTTAAAGTAAGATCCATCAGAATAATAGCAGATTTCTCTTTACAAATCATACGTCAAGAAGAACATGGAGCAAAATACTACAAGACTTGCAAGAAAACAAATTCCAACCCAGACTGACATATTGTGCAAAATTTTCTTTCAAGTGTAATGGAGGAGTGAAATACTTCCATGACAAAGAACAACTGAAGAATTTCATTATAATAAGGCAACTCTACAGAGACTACCAAGAGATATTCTAGAGAAGGATCAAAATTACCATGACTCCATGAATGAGAATGGAAGGAATCCACCAAGTTGGGCAAAAAAAAACAGGAGAAAAATATGCAACAGTAGTCTTCTAATTATTCTTTTGTGTACAGCATCAGAATATGAACATCAAGCCGGGTGTGGTGGGTCACGCCTGTAATCCCAGCACTCGGGAGGCTGAGGCAGGAGGATTGGTGCGAGTTCGAGACCAGCCTGGGCTACAAAAGTGAGCTCAAGGCCAGCCTCAACTGCATAGAGAGACCCTGTCTCAAAAAGACAAAAAAAAAAAAAAAAAAAAAAAAAAAAAAAAAAAAAAAAAAAGAATATGAACATCAGCATATTCTATAAATGGAATTCTCCTGCACGCTATGTGTCATGTTTCTGTCTGGTTCTACAGGGTTGATATCAAGGAAATAGTAGCAGCTCAGTCCCACATCTGGCCATCAGTAAGAATCATGGACGCTGTCCATGTCCATGGCATACTAGAACTTTGTGTGATATCCTATCCTCAAACTGTTAGAAGTGCTAGTCATATTTGCCATTCAGTCTTCATGTTACATTTTATTCTTAGTAATTCTTTACTATCATGAAAACTTTCTCTCAGTTAATATATTTGTGTGTATTAACCTTTTCAAATATTGTGTGAGTACTCTGAATTGATTGCAGGTTCCTACATATGATACACCGCATTCTGGCCTCTTAGTTGGACTCATGAGTTAATTTTAATCTTGTAATATTGTTTTTAAATATTTATTTTTCAATTAATTAATTTTAATTAGTTTTCTGAGCATTATTTCATTTTTATTTTTATTTTCTATGTATGTTACCTAAGGTACTTTTATTACTGCTGTTGTTTTAAGTAATTGTTAAATATATTCAAATTCCAAGCTAACTGTTTGGATGCTCCCCACCTCTTCTTTCTTTGGTTCTGTATTTAGGATGGGATCTACAGAGTGTACAGGATGTTCAGGATCTGTCTGTGTGTATCATAGATTGGAATTGTAGTGATTCTCCTATTTTCAGCCTGCTAAGCACTGGGATTACAAGAGCATACCAGAATACCCAGTCTCATTAGCTGTCTCAGTGTGCCCTGGGAGCAGGGCAGGCATGGAATGCCAGGGATTTTTGTTCTTTCTTGAAGCTCTGTGCATCCACTTGACCTTTAAACTTTATAGAAGGATGCATTTTTGATGACAAATTCTCTCAATCCTAGTTTTCTGTGATAACATCTTTTCCTTCACTTCTGAGAGATATTTTGCTAGAAATAGAACTGTCCTCCTTTTTCTCTTAAGTTAGGAAGGCCATTGTCCTAGTTACCTTTCTCCCCTTTATGGGTCAAAATACCCAACACCCTTGCGTTAAGGAAGAAAAGGTTTATTTACCTCAGTTTTTATAGGTGTCAATCCATGTCAGCTGGCTCCAAGGCAGGGTGGCATATGGGAGAGACACTATCATTTATAGCAGCAGAAGATAGCAAAAGCACCAAGTAAGAAATAGAAAAACAAGTTTTTCTGGTTCTTTTATCATATTCAAACTGCTGGCTTTAGGACAACACCAATCCAATCAGTGGTTGGATTGAGTAATCAGCCACCCTTAATCCCAACAGTAAGTAATGAATTAGTCACAAACTCTACATTCAGCTACCTCTGAAAAGGCATATCTTCCACCAGAACTGCATAAGGCTTTCAGTGACATCTACACAAAGACCATAACATAGCTTGTATAGATATTTACCATTACCTCTTCTTGTATCTCAATTTTAAATACTGAAAGGAACCAAGTAATGGACGGATAGGGCAGAGGGAAGAGGAACAGGAGATAAAAAGAATTAAGATGTGTTAGGTAAGTGAGCCAACTTGCCACGACGAGTGTAATCATCCTGTATGGCAAACATGTACCAGTTAAAATTTAAAAATTAAGAAGTAAGGAAGGTGAGGTCCGTGAGCTAGCTCAGCAGACTAAATCTCATGCTTAGGCAAGCTTTAGCAAGCACAGAGACCGT
Organism: Myocastor coypus; assembly: GCA_004027025.1. Lineage (NCBI taxonomy): Eukaryota > Metazoa > Chordata > Mammalia > Rodentia > Myocastoridae > Myocastor > Myocastor coypus. The sequence continues at coordinate 276 of PVJA010003410.1, read as the reverse complement.
GCAAATGATCCCCACCACTACCATATGCTGTACTAATCCTGAGACTGAGAGCTACATAGTGAGTCCCTGAAGAAGAGGAAGGAGGGGCCCGGCGGGATGGCTCAGTGGTCTAAAGCGCCTGCTTGGGTGGCTTCAGGGACCATGGTTCGATCCCCAGCACCACATGCTGCGCCAGCCCTGCTCGTGGGGCGGGCTGAGCTGGCCATAAAAATGAGTAAATAAACAAAGGTTCTGAAACAAGAAAAATAAATAAATAAAATAAAAAATTCTTTAAAA